>WTXH01000163.1:0-85474 GCA_022376555.1 Russula compacta
TAAAAGCCAACTCCCCCTGAAAACCAACTCATACATTCCCCTCTTCCACTCTTCCTTTTGTCTTTTGTCCACCTGCCCACCCACCTTTAGGGTGGGTGGACAGCCTCACCCAAATGGTTATCCTGCCTCATTTTCTCACTGACAAATTTTTTATTGTCCATCCCTTGCTTTATCTCAGTTCCCTTCACATTTTTTAACTTTTATCTCACCTTAGTTGGGCCCAGACCATCTGCACCCATACTACCTCTTATGTGCAATGTGTAATGGGTACACACCTTGCAAGGTACAGTCAGCATCATTTGATATGTATGCACATTGCTCTTGTATTTATTATGCCTCACAGAGTCTCACTTGCCTTGGCTACCACCACCTTTGCCTCATGCTCATTTGTCTCACCTTGAGCTTGGTGTGTGGCACATCTTCATCCCAGTGAACAAAGTTATAGCTCACTCCCAGTCATCAAAGATATTGTTTGCCAAGCAATTACAGTGGTTCTTGAGTCTATGGGATGCAATATTTCACTCTACTCAGTCAGTCAGTTGTATTCCATGTATGCAACTCATTCTGCTCACTATAATAGCCTTTTTCTACCATATCTGCTCTAGTCTAGTGCATGATATGCTGTTAGGCATGTATGATAGATGACACAGAGTACAAGTACCAATAAATAAGTAATTAGAACCATAAAAATTGAAAGAATGTATAGAATAATGTTGACATAGTTAGCATAATAGTAATCATTTGCATTTCATTATAATCGCCATTATAACTGTCATTGTAATCTAATTATAATTAACATCATAAGTCTTATAACAAGGTTGATGATTGCATTACCAGAAGTTTGTGGTTTATTATAATAATTACCATACTGGTGCAGTATTATATCAATTATTTTATTATAATTCATTATAAGGTCCCTGACAAAATTTGTGACATCCTCTGATGTAGGACAAGGCTAAGGCTGCTTGCTTGTATGGAACTTGCATTGCTTTGTTGTCTTCATTAAGCAGTTTGTCAAGTTTGAACGCCCTTAGGAACTTGTCACTTCAACTTCTGTCTCCTGTGTATATTTCTGGAGGTGTGCCATTCCACTTTCTGTTGCCTGAGGGAGGAGCAGCTTGTGCTCCTGCTTGTTGTGGACCTGGGGGTGGTCCTCCTGTGGGTTGCTGGGGTTGCTGGGGTTGCTGGGGCAGTACATTGGCCATAAAGACTTGTATGGGTGGCTGAGGTGGGGGTGGGTCTGGTTGTTCATCTGCTGGGGTTATTTGGATCTGTGGCCCAATGTGATAGATTGCTAGAAGGTTGACTTGTTTGCCTAGTTGTTCAATGTCTTCTGGGAGGTGTGGTTCTTGTTCTGGGGATTGTTGAGCTTCGATCTGCTCATGGTGTGCTGGGGTTACTTCATGGTATGTAGGGGGGTCAGCTTCTTCTGGTGTATGAGGTCTGTCTTCAGATCCTTCACTGGCTGTGTGTTCATCTCTGTTTCCTTCTTCAGAGGAGTTGTGTGCTTCGCTTCTTGGTTCTCTAGGGGAGTGGAGGTCAGTGGAATGGGTGCAAGGGGTGTGAGTTTCTGGTGCTGTGGCTTCTAGTTCTTCTGCAACTACTGCAGGGGTTAGTGTGACTCACTGAGCCTGGTAATTGGGGTGGTAGGGATCATCTACTGGTGGGTATCCTGTTCCTGCTCCTCCATGTTTGATTCTGTCTGAGTCATATGCCCAAAGAACACTGTTTTCATCTCTGGTGAGGGTGTACCAATATCCATGGATGAATTCAACTGGGTATCTTCTGATTGCACTGGTAGTTTCACTGGGGACATCAAGGGTGTATCCTTGATATGTTCCTTGGACTGTCCAATAGATGTTTTGTCCTGTGATGTAATCTGGGAGATTTGGTTCTGATCTTCATTCAAGGTGGACCCTTGCGCTTCCTTCCCAAGCCTTGGGGTAGACAAGTGGTTCTCTTCAGAATTCTTCCATGTTGACTGGTAAGCTTGGTCTAATGTTATGCTAGACTGAGCGTGGCAGTTCTGTCGATGTTTCTGTCTGGCAGCTCCCTTGGCTGCTTGTTCTCTTTGTCTGGGGGTTAGGTCATCTGGCCTATCTCTGTCCCTCTGCTGTATGTGTAGGATGATATCTGTGTTGGTGACCATCATCTTGGTCATCTTCTGTGGAGTTCTAACACCTTGTTAGAACAGCTGTTGGTAGTGGCGGTGCTGGCTGCTGTTGTCCTCTATCTCCTGAAGGAGGAAGGGGATCTAGATGTGAAGGAGTCAATTTGGATACTGAGGATGTGTATCCAAAAGGAAGGGATGTCTGGAGTGCTGATACACCTTGTATTGCACTTAGTTTGTTGGTATACCACTAAGGTTGTGAATGGAAGGAGCTGCTCCTTCTTGCTGGGTTGCTAGTGCAGAGGAGGTAGTTCTATAGAGCACTGAGAGGTCTGTTACTCAGTGACCTTCGTCTGTCTGAAGCAAAGAAAGGCAATGCCTTTCTGAGTGCTTAATGTATGTGTCGGAGTTCAAAGAGTTCCCAATTGGGACTTGGTTTACTATATATGGTAGATTAAGTGAAACGTGTCACTAAGTCACTTAGCAGACCCTAGGGTACATTCTAGGGTGCAAGTTGGAGGGGAAAGGGGCTGTGAAGCTTCGGATCACTCGGAGGATTGCTCTGAGAATGTCTAGGATTTACAAGAGACCAAGCTTAAGGCCTTGGTCCTGTTCTATGAGCATATTTATACATGACTATTTAAGCAGAGTTTCCGGCAGCGATTGACATGTTTCAGCAGCAGTAAGGCCACAAAAACTGTCGGCAGATTTGTGTAAGTACCTTAGTAAGTAGCCGAGGCAACACAACAGCAGTCTGGAGCAGCAAGAGCATAATAGAGGATGTGTAAAGTAGGGTGGGGGAAGTGATGACGACTCTGGCCAGACTGTGAGAAATACATACATATATGGACAAAATATTAGTAAGCATAAGTGTCCCAACTGTCCACCACAACAATTGCATTTGACCCCCAGGACTGGTAGGCCAGTCTAGACCTGGGGTTGGTAAGATACTGGTCAGACTTTCAGACTTTCCTAGTAGCTAGTATCCTAGGATAGTCAGCATGATTTGTAGGGCCTCAGTCAGCATCAGTAAGCATCTCAGTCAGCTGGAGTTAGGGCTGATTAACTGGAATTCCCCAGATTCACAGAATAGTCCATAGTACCTTGTCTTGTACCAGTAGTATTTGTACACATGCACGTGCAGAGACAAGACTCTAAGTCGAGTCTCCTGGTCCAATAGGAGTAGTGACTGTCATTCCATCACCTCTAGGAGAAGCCATGGCTTGTTTCACTCTCCTGAGTTTCCTGTGCTTTATTCTCTGTGTACCATGTGTTGCTGGTACCCCAAACATTGTACAAAGTTCTAGTACAATCAATCAGTCACTTGGTAGCAGTGACAGTTACTTCCCACTTGCAGTAGTGGGTGTATCGGCTGAGTCTTTGGCGACTTCCTTTGGTACTTGAAGTACTGACAATGTCTAAGTGTCACTGCTCTTGCCAGTGACAGTTGCAGCAAAATGGTGACCAGTGCGCTCCCTAAACTATTTTAGTATCTTTACTGACGTTTTTCTACTTACAAGCACTATGGATGTTGACAATGAGGGCACTGCTCATCAGCCCCAATACCCTGAAATTGTAGGATTACTCTGTATTTAAGGCCTCCTCACTCGAGGATGGCATTAGCATTACCATGAAATCCAGTGTGTGCCTATTTCTTCTCACTTCTGCATGCTTTTGTCCCTTCCTCATCCTCTAGTGCATCTCCAGGTGGAATCATCCATGAGCACATCCCTCTTTTCCCTCCTTTTGTCATTTCATGTTCACCCCACCCCATTAACCAAGACAATGCTTGCAAAACCACATTTTACAGTACATATTTGCCTGACCATCTCTTTGCTCACCCCTTCTCCTTTTAGTTTATTTTCACTCTCCCTTTTCCAGATCAACAAGTCTATGCTTCATCTCCTTGTCCCCACAAGCCAATGGTCACATCACATCATCAGGAGCAGCTACTACACTTGCAGCAACTAGCCTTGCTACAGAACCATCTTTGCAGCAAGTTTAGGGATAGAAGAGGAGGATTTAATGGATTCATCATTAGAGTCAGGTTTGTCTTCTTCTTCTTCATTGCTTTCTATAGATTTGATGAAGGCAGAAGAGGAGTGTCTAGATTTCTTATTAGGACAATCGTGAGCTATATAGCCTTGCTTATTGCATTCAAAGCATCGTCCTTCTTTCTTGGCTTTCTCCTTCTCCAGGTTGGTGATAGCCTTTCAGATGAGGTCTATGTCCATAGGGACAAGTCTATTGCAGTTCTGGTTGTTACAGTTCTGGTTGGAGGGGTTGGGATGTCCTTGGGTGTTAGACTGTCCAGTCTTGGTCCATATGGGCCATTTAGAAGTTCCTTGGGTTTATCTTCCCAATAGGACATTCTTGCATCAAAATTTATTGTTCTCCGTTCATAGAGCATTGGTCCAGCCATTCCAGTCTTGCAGCAGATTGTCTCTGCTCATTATGGCCTCAGCTAGTCCATGTGGAACACCTTTAGCAAGAAGGTAGAGGGTTCCTTATGTGTCAAGGTTATATCTGGACTTGTTGGCAAGGTTTCTGAAGGTGGCAAGGTAGGAATCAAGATCTTCAGCTGACATCTGGAGATTGAATAGGCTTTTGGTGGCTAGTCTTCTGGGTGGTATCTGTAAAAGTGGTGGAAAATACCAATTCAAAGTTGGCTCAGAGGACTTCATTGTTTCTAGGGACAGGTGGGTGGATTGGCATCTCCTATAGTTCTTTCATTAAGGGCTTTGATTCATTCATCAACCTAGTCTTCAACTTTGGGTCCTCTCATGAAAGAGAGTGCAAGGACCACTTGTGAGAATGGTTGGTCCATGGTAGTATTTCCTCCATTGAGCATCCAATAGAGTTTGAAGTCTTGCAGGAAGGTAGCGGATGTGGAGCAATCTCCTGCAAATATGGAAGGAGGGTTTCCATTCCATTTGCAATTAGTTGGTGGTTGTTGTGCTTGTACTCCAGCTACTTGTGGTCCAGGAGGCAGTCCTCCTGCTGGTGGTTGCTGTGGTGGTAGTTGCTGGTAAGCCATAGGTGCTGTGTGAATTATAATCTGAGGTGGTGGTTCTGGTGTGTCTGGTGGTAGTTGGTGAACTGCTAGGAAGTTGAGCTGTTTATCTGCTTCTGGTGCTGGTAGGTTGTCTAGTTAGGCTGCTGCTATGTGTAGGTCATCCCAATGAGGCTGAGGGGGCTCTTTGTTGTCAGGTGGTGGTCCTGCATCTATTTGTTTGTGGGTGTCTGGGGTGACTTGGTGGTAAGTAGGGGGACTGGCTTCATCTCCTGTGTGGGGTCAAGAGTCTGGATTTGGTGCATTGTCTTCTTCAGAGGATGAGTCTACTGCTGGTTGTGTATCTCTTGGAGAATGAAGATCTGTGGATCTTTGTGACATTGATGCTTTGAGCTGGGGAGGTAGGATCGCTGGTTCATAATGCAACCAAGGTGGTTGGTAATCTGGATGGTATGGTTCATGGATATGGGGATATCCTGTTCTGAGGGCATTTGGAGTGAGTTGATCTTCTGGATAGACCCAATATGTGTTTTGTTTGAAGGTTAGGGCAAACCAGAATCCTTTAAAGAATTCTAGTGGGATATTGATAGGTGGTCTACTTTCTTCAGGTAGGTCTTCCCTTCTGGGATCCAGTAAGGTAATGTAATAGCCTAGATGTGGTGGTTGGTTGACCTAAAAGATGGGTGCTCCTGTGATATGGTTCAGGAGATCAGGAAGTAGTCTTCATTGAATTCTTCTTCAATTAGTGGGTGGTTCTTCTGGCCTGGTATACAGTATGGCTCTGTCAATGTGCAAAGCTATGGTAAGCTTGGTCTGGTGTCATGCCCAGGGTAGGTGTGTCAGGATTCTTTAATGTGATCCTGCAGTCTTGGCTTAACCATTTTGGCCTCCCTTGTTTAAGAAGGTTTCTGTCAACAGTGATGGTCATCTGCTTTGGAGTCAGCCTATTTCAGGCTTAAAGTGGAAGGTATAGTGATGGTGAGCAGTGGTACTCAGGAGGGATAGGAGTGGGAGTAGAAGATTTGTGATGAGGAGGACAAGGCAGTAGAGGACAAGGGAGAGGGAAAGACAGGTTATGTCTCTCTGTACTGGTGTTTAAATAGTGGTCTAACAATTGAGATATGAATAAGGGATTGCCTTGCAATCCTGAGTGATTTGGTCTGATTTCTGGAGCAAAGCATCCACGCAGTGGATTCTAAGCAACTAGTTTCATTTGGCCTAAGTCTGTCTAGGCTTGAACCAAAGGTTCCAGTTTGTATGGCCTTTAAGAAGGCTGTGTAGTTAACTTGCTTTCTAACATGTCTAACCCAGTCAGCTTTTGTAACTGTGGTTTGTGTCTTTCTGATAACTGGGTCTAAGGGCATCATCCCTTGACTAAATGTTCTTCTGAGTCGCTCCTTGTTTTGAGCTGACTTGTCAGTCTGAAATATTGATGAAGACTCCATGTCTTTGTTCAGTCTACACCCTTGTCTAAGGAGGTAGTCATTTATATTGTTATCTGTAATAGCCATCTTGGCTCTAAGTTGATTACTCTCAGTGACAGCTCTATTGGCTTTGATCTCTTTAGAGATGAGAGTGGCAAAAGAGTTGAGTGGAATGATTGCTCTTTAGACTAGGGAGGCACTCCCTTTAGTGTGAGGCTTAAAGTCCTGTATTGCACAGAAGACCAAGCTTAAGGTTAGTCTTTAGAACTTGGGGTCTTTATATACTGGAGAGTACTACTGTGCATTGCTGCACTTCTGCTACATCCCACAGTCTTTGCTGTGGACTGTGCAGCACAGTATAGTACAGTGATAACCATCAGGAAGTAATTGTGGGAACATAATGTGGGGTGGGAAGTAGTTACTAAATATAGTAATGGTACCCAGTCCCTAAGTGTGGTGTTATAATAACTAGATAAGATTGATCACTGATACATGATTGGTTTGGGTACCAGATACTGGTACCCTATATATAATATTAGTATTTATAGAGGGGTAAGTCCAAAAAAGGAAGTGGGTCTTAGGTCATGTGATGGTATGGATGCCTTGTCCAAGTTCAGTTTCTGATATGGGTTGGAGTTCGGAGTTCTAATGCTTAGAACTTGTATGGCTGTGGCTTCTAATGGTGTGTAGTGGTGCCAGCTTTAAGAAGCATATCATCTAGGTGTTGTCTAAGAAGTGATGTCTGGAGGTGGTGACTTTGTCTTGTATTATACTTAGTTTGTTGGTGTTCATGAAGCTTGTGAATGAAAGGGGTTTTGTCATGGTGGACAGTGGGGACACTTTTGCTTACTAATATTTTGTCCATATATGTACATATTTCTCACAGTCCAGCTGGAGTCATTATAACTTCCACCACCTTACTTTACAAACCCTCTATTACTGTTATGGACTGCCGGACTATTTATACTTACATCATTTTCTACTATATATAGTATTTGCTTTCTCATGGACTGGCAGGGAGCCCTTTCCACATCCATCCCTATACATTACCAAACCTCTATTACGCTTCACTGCCCTCCACTTTATGTCATGTTGCCTTGGCTCATTACTAATATGTTCAGACTAATATGCCGCTGTGTTTCGTAGTCTCACAGCCTCATGATGCCGCTTAAATGTGTCATCCAGCCTCTTAGTCATATGGGCTTAGTAGGATGCCATCTGAACGCGTCATCACTTACTTAGTCATACATGCTTACTATCGTGTAGTCATATATGCTTAGTACAATGCCATAGAGACGCATCATCCCATTACTTAGTCATATGTACTTACTGTACAGTAGCCACAGGGCCTATAAAAGCCCCCCAAAGCGAGACTCAAGCCTTAAGCTTAGTCTCTTGTATAATACAGGACTTCCAAGTTCATCCCTTGTGAACTTAAGCTTAAGAACCATCAGAACTATCCTCTTGCACCTTAGAACATACCCTAAGGCCTGCTAAATTGACTTAGAGCTGCATTTGCTCTTCACTTTGAAACTCCGAACAACTCAGACAGAAAGACGCTGTCTTTCCCACCCAGAACCCGAACCCGAAGGCTGCTAGTAAAGGAACTCTAGCCATCTATACGAAGGCCACTAGTAAAGGAACTCTAGTTAGCTATACGAACAAGTCACATACTATGACGTCTGTAATACATGCTGCATACTATGACACACCAGTAGCAACCAGGAGCCGCTCCTACAAGACACCAGAACCCCTTCCATTCATGACCTTAGTGTGAACACCAATGAACTAAGTGCAATACAAGACATCATTGCACCTCCAGACATCACTTCCTTGAAGTGATAACCGAACAGCTGGCGCCGCTACACACCATTTAGAACCCCCAGCCGTACAAGTTCTAAGGACAGAACTCCAAACCTCAAACCATACCAGAAACCAGACTTGGACAAGGTGTCCAAACTCCGAACCGAACTGAACTGAACTTGAACCCTCACACTAAGACACGTGACGTCCTAGGGTGACAATTACACTCCTGCTACCCTATTCTGCTATTGTGTTGCCTTAGCTACTTACAAGACTACTTACACTAATATGCCAACAGTTTTGATGGCCTTACTGCCACTGAAATGCATCAATCATTGCTGGAAACTCTGCCTAAATATTCATATATAAATACACTCTTAGAACTGGACCAAAGCCTTAAGCTTGGTCTCTTGTGAATCATAGACTTCTCAGAGCAATCCTCTAAGTGATCTTAAGCTTAAAATCCCTCTTCCTCTTTCCACTTACACCCTAGAACATACCCTAGGGTCTGCTAAGTTCTTTGCCACTTGCTAGCATGAAATTCTAAGTTAAAAGTGCACTGAGGGGAAAAACATTCTAAGTTAAAAGCACACTGAGGGAATAATAGTGTGATATGGAAACTGTGATTTCCCTTCAAACCAGACAGGGTGGTTGGTCACTGCAACATATCTAATAAGAAAGAAAGTGTGGGATGATCAGGTGGGCTCAAGCACTCAAAGAATGCCTCAGGCACTCAAGACATTGAGGCTTAATGACAGCACACAGATTGCTTGTCTCCAGCCTCAACATTTGTCAAGTCATACCCTCCCTCTGGTCCCTTCCTTCTGTATGCTGTCTAACCAAACAGCATCAGCTCTCAGGCCTGAAGGCCTCAACCCTAGAGCTTCAAGTGTCAAGTCATACCCCTTGGCCTCTTCCTTCCATATGCTATCCTAAAAAACAGCATCAATGGTGGCACACTCCAGCTTGGTTGCCATTCTCACAGGGGCCAGTTGGCCCTACATTTAGCTTCAACCATGTGCAGTTCCTGTGCCCCACAACCCTAGATCCTAAGGAGGTAAGTTGAAAATCAATCAGTCTTGGCTATGCTTCCCTTATCTCTTACCCTCCACCACCACCACCACTGTGCTGGTGCTGCAAGCATTTGAGCAACAGTGTGCTGATAGTCACCTCAGTCCAAAACACAAGCACATACATGAGCATTACACATCTGCCCATCTATGCCAGTGGCTGTCACCAGCATCAGCACCAGCACCAGCACCACCTGCACCACATCAGTTCCACTAGCATAGCAGCCTCACCAGCAACACAGCAGCAGCAGCCTACCTGCCCTCACACCCCCATGCCTGTGGCACTCAAGTGTTCATACAGGCACCAATGCCAGCATATGGGATATTGCCTGCTGCCACCAGCGCCACCAGCACCATCAGCACTAGGGCAGCAGCCATATGCCCACCTGCCTTTACACTACACCCATGCATATGGCCCTGAGCATTTGTGCATTCATCCATGCCAGCATTCAGGAGCTTACCTGCTACCACCAGCACCACTGGCACCTGCACTGGTACCCTCACCAGTAGCAGCCAGCCACCTGCCTGCTATCACCCTCACCCCATACCTATGGCCCTTGAGCATTTGCATGTGCATCTATGCTAGCATTTGGGAGCTCACCCACTGCCACCAGCACCATCAGCACCAGCACCAGCATCAGGGCAGCAGCCATCTGCCTACCTGCCCTCGCCCACCCCCACACCTGTGGCCCTCAAGTGTTCATATGTGCATCCATGCCAACATTCATAATTTTACCTGCTGCCACCAGCACCAGCAGCACCAGCACTGCCAGCCTTACCAGCACCATAGCAGCAGCCTACCCACCCTCACCCTGTCCCACCACCACAACCTCTACCCTTAACAGCACCCACACCACAGCAGCAGCAACAGCCTGCCTGCCCTCATGCCTGCAACCTTTAAGCATTCTCACATGTATCCATGCCAGCATTCATGATCTCACTCACTGCCACCAGCACCCTCAGCAGCATCAGCACCAGGGCAGCAGCATCCTGCATGCACATATGCATGCCCTGTCATGCTGGACTGAGTGTGGCTGGTCTGTCTAAGTTTCTGTCTGGCTATGCATTTGGCTGTGTGTTCTCTCTGTCTGGTGGTTAGTTTGTCTGGGGTATCACTCTGCTGTAGAAGAGTGGCATTGCTAATGTCTATGTCTGTGACCATTGTCTTGGTCATCTTCTGTAGAGTTCTAACACTTGTTAGAATGGCTGTAGCTAGTGGTGGTGCTGGCTGTATTTGTCCTTGGTTTTCTAAAGGAGGAAGGGGATCTAGATGCAAAGGAGTCAATTTGGATACTCAAGAAGTGCACCATTTAGTTGGTGTCAAGGAAGGGATGTCTGGAGTGCTGATACACCTTTTATTGCACTTAGTTCATTGGTATGCCACTAAACTCATGAATGGAAAGAGTTGCTCCTTAGTTCTGGGTTGCTAGTACAGAGGGGGCAGGTTCTATAGGGCACTGAGAGGTCCATTACTCAGTGGCCTTCATCTGTCTGAAGTGAGGAAAGGCAACACCTTTCCGAGTGCTTAATGTATGCATTGGAGTTCAAAGAGTTCCTAACTGGGACTTGGTTTACAATATATGGTAGATTAAGTGAAACACATCACTAAGGCCCCATATGGCAATGAGTTGCTAGCAATTCTACCACTGGAATTCCCCAGAGGTCACACCTGGTGACAGGGGTAGCATGACATAATGTCACTTATGTTTGGGGTTTGCCAGACCATCACAATGTGTGTAATGTGTAGGCACAAGTGGAAAGGGGAAGAGTGATTCTAAGCTTAGGATCACTCAGAGGATTGCTCTGAGAAGTCTAGGATTCACAAGAGACCAAGCTTAAGGCTTTGGTCCAGTTCTAAGAGTGTATTTATACACAAGTATTTAGGTGGAGTTTCCAGCAGCAATTGACATGTTTCAGTGGCAGTAAGGCCATGAAAACCATTGGCAGATTAGTGTAAGGAGTCTAATAAGTAGCCAAGGCAACACAACAGCAGAATGGGGTGGCAGGAGTATAATAGGGGGTGTGTAAAGTAAGGTAGAAGTCATCTAGTTCCAGCATGGTTTATGTAAGCAAGACATGACCCTTGCTCACTGTTGCCTCTCCTCTATAACACCTCAATCAGGACAAATTCTAGTAAATGAGAATGGTAGACATTATCCATAGCTTCAATTGGTAATCAACATTTTTCAAAAATATTAAGTAGTTTTTGAGTAGAGGCAAAAATGCCTGCTTCCACTTAAGAAACCATTTTTAGACATCTGGGCACTCAATGGCAAAGTTTTGTATTTTCGATGTCCAGAGTTTTGTCTGGGTCACATGACTATGTCCAGATACTGAGTCGTCAACTTAAACACTGTATAGAGTATTCAATTTATTTTATTTACATCCAGAAATCACTTAGATGCCTTGTAAGAAGTGTGCTATAAAGTCTAGGTGCAAAAATGCTGAAATGGCAAGGAATGCAAAGGTGCAGAGGCCTTACAGTGAGTTCTGCATGCCACTCCAGTCCTGATTCCTGCTGATGCCATCTGCTTATCTCAAAAATCAAGATAAAATTATTCCCCTCACTCAATCATTTCAATTCCATCTCACAGAGGGCCCAGAATCTTGCAGTGGAAGCAGAGAAGACAAGGCCTTGAAAGTGTCCAGGAAGATATACAGAGACATCTGAGAGAACCCTAAGGTGACAAAGGGTGCAGTGAGAGAACCTTGCAAAGCAAGGCTACCTCTCTGTGTTCAAATTCATGGCACATGTGGAAAAGACAGCCAACAAAAGGCCACACACAGAGTGCCTCACAGCAAGTCCAGTGGGAAGCAAGCATCTACCAGAGTCTGAGGAATCAGACACTGAGGATGTGGTGTCTGAATGCATGGGCAAGGTGTGTGTTAGGGAGCCATTGACACACTGAAACTGATCAACAAGACCAGCCTGTAGCCCAGGAAGAGGAGGATGAGGAGGATGAACAGACAGCAAATGGCTCCCATAAGGACAACAGCAGGCACACCAAAGCAACAGTCAAGATAGCACCAGATGCCAGCAGAACTCAGGAGGCAATCCAAGCACTCCTTGAGAGCACCTCTTGCAGATGTGCCCCAGTGGACAATTCCCCACCTTCTATGGTCAATAATGCACTGTCCATGTTACAAGATTGTCCAGCATTGTTGAGGGTCCAAGAAAGGCTGGCATCACAGAGCCATGAGAAGTCATCCCTTGATATTCTCTTCCAGAGTCATATCTCTGCCATGATGGGGGTCTTGAATCTCTTTCTGGACCCAGAGCTTCCATATACATGGAGGAAGGCATCAATGATTGTTGCAAAGGCTCAGGGGCATGGATCTAATTGCATATGCAGTATCTGGACCTGGCTTCTGAATTATATTCAGGAAGGGAACCTTCCTCTCCATTCCTATGACCATAGCCAAAAGACTGTTCTTGAGGATGAAGAGATCTCACAGGAGATACAAGAGGAATTGTTGAAGAAGGCAAAAGTTGGCTTTATTAAGGTGGAAGATGTTTGCATAATTGTTGCAAGCGATAAGATTCAGATCTTGCTCTCATGGCTGGGATTCACAAGCCTAGCATTTCCTTATCAACAGCACAGAGGTGGCTTGCAAAACTAGACTGGCTGTCACAGGGCAGCTTGCATGGGGGCAAGAGAACCACTGATGGCATGTAGAAAGTGCGATTGACCCCCAGGTGCAGTAGGCCTGTCTAGGCCTGGGGATTAGTGATATAGGTTGGACTTTGTAGTCATCATTGTAGTCAGCATCCTGGGTTCTTCATAAGCACAGTAGTAAGCCAAATGGCTGGAACATGGCTGGGTTCCAAGTAGTAGTGACATCTTTGATTGTACAGTAGTATAAATGCACATGCACACATTGAGATGAGACTCTAAGTCAAGTCTCCTGTCAATAGGAGTAGTGACTTTGTTCTATCGTCTCTAAGGAGCAGCCGTGGCTTGTTCTGCTCTCCTCTGCATCTTTTGCACTCTTCTCTGTATATTGTGACAACTGCCAGAAAGGCCAGGAGTGCCTTTGGACTCTAGCACTATCAACAAGTCACTTGAGAGTGAGTCAAGCTATTTCTCGCCAGCTGTAATAGAGGCATCTGCTGAGTCTCTGTCTGCAACCTTCAGTAATCAATGTACTGATGAGGTCTAATGTGTCACTGCCATTGCCATGACACTGGCACTATAGCAAATCAAAGAATGGAATGTATATTGACAGCTATAAACAAGACAATGTTGTGGCTTATCAGCAGGCCTTTGTGGACTGATGGGTGGAATATGAAACACATTTCTAATTTTTGGATGACAATGGCGATCCCCTTCCTCATCCATCATCAGATTCATATTGCCTTATCCTTGTCACCCATGATGAATCAGTTTTCTTTCAAAATGATGAGAGGAAAACCTGTTGAAACCATCAAGACAGCCAGCCAGCCCCCAAACCAAAAGGCAAGGGGCAATTACTCATGGTCTTGGACTTCTTGATGGCTGAGTAGGGATACCTGCGCAATGGTAACAGGTGTGTCAATACTTTCACTTCTTATTGCACTTCTTATTGACCACTCTGTAGAGAGGCCCATATCATGTTCAAACCAGGCAAGAATTGGGATGGATACTTCAATGCAGATCAACTCATCATGCAAGTTGATCTTGCCATCAATATCTTTGAGGCCAAGACAAATGGCCTTGCACAGGGCCTCTTTTTATTTGACAATGCACCCAGCCACTTGAAGCATGCCACAGATGCAATATCTGCCACCAAGATGGTCAAAAGTGTGGCTGATTATATTTCATTAGATCTATTTTATCTTATCAATTGCTTTTAAGATCCAAAGCATCTCTGGACACACCACCCAAAGAGGCCATGCATGTGTGATAGTATCAATCCCTTGACAGGTGAGCCACAATCATTTTCCCTCCCAGATGACCACCCCCTTTATCTGGGGTGGTTTAAGGGTATGGAACAAATTATCTGCAAGTGTGGACTCCTGCCAGAGGCAGGCCTCCCTGTTGAGTGTGCCAGCCGCAAGTGCCCTAAAGGACAGGCTAGCTGCTGCTGTCACCACATCCTTTACAACCAGCCAGATTTCATATCACAGAAGCCATTGCTCCAGGAGCACATCAAATTGCATGGCCATCTGTATAACTATTATCCCAAGTATCATTGCAAATTAAACTTCATTGAGCAATACTGGGGTATAGCAAAGCTTCGATTCCACATTGCTGGCCATGCAAAGACCATGGAGGAGATGCAAAGGAAGATGCTTAGGTGTCTTGATGATATCCCCCTTGAACAAATTTGAAGATGCATTGCCACTCCTTTTATTTATTTATTCCAGGACTGTACACTCTTTGCAGATTTGCAAACCAGTCCATGTGCTTTATTTCTGCCTATTGTCAAGGTTTATCCAGTGCCCAAGCAGCATGGGCCAACAAGAAGTATCATAGCCATCATATTCTCCTGCCAGATATGATTGTGCTTGTCAAGGAAATGATTCCAGACTAGTATACTGTATAGTTACATGTACATACATATGTGTGTTTCCAATTCTACTACTCCATCTGCTCTGTCACTGGGACTAGGACCTGCACCTGCACCCTCACACCCACAACCTGCACCCACACCTGAAAATTTGGCCACTTTACATGTGCTAACACTAGGGTTAGAAAGCTTACATAAACTGTGCTGAAACTAGATGACTTCTACCTTAAAGTGGGAGAGGTGATGATGACTCCAGCCAGACTGTGAGAAATATGTACATATATGGACAAAATATTAGTCAGCAAAAGTGTCCCAACTATCCACCATAACATGCCCTCACCCACCCCTATGCCTGTGGCCCTTGAGCATTCATGATCTCACCTGCTGCCACCAGCACCACCAGCACCCTTAGCACCAGCACCATGGCAGCAGCTGCCCACCTGCCCACCCTCACCCCTGCCCCACCTCATCCACCTTGGCAGCTCCCCAGTGCCATTCTTCTCTTCCTCCTCTATACAATTGACCAAACTGAAGCACAACAAATCTATGCTAGACCCAGAGTGTTTCCTTAATCTCAAGCTCAAGATGGTTGCCCATCTTCAAAATCCCTTACAGAGATATGTATGTAACCAGCACCAGCAACAACACCAGCAGCAGCAGTGCTGCCACTGCCATCAGCAACACTAGCAGTAGCAGCACTGCTGCTGCTGCCACTTCCCTTGCTACCACCAGAACCAGCAACAACAACAACAGCACCACTGCTGCCACCACCAGGACCAAGACCAGTGCTGCCACCACTCCCCTCACTCATACTGGCAGCCCCTCCCACCCTGCCTGCCACCCTCATGCCAATGCATACATCAGC
This sequence comes from Russula compacta, assembly GCA_022376555.1. Classification (NCBI taxonomy): domain Eukaryota; kingdom Fungi; phylum Basidiomycota; class Agaricomycetes; order Russulales; family Russulaceae; genus Russula; species Russula compacta. The sequence continues at coordinate 15,776 of WTXH01000163.1, forward strand.
CCCAATCTGAAGCATGGATGTGAGGGTGTGTTTGCACATTGCTTTAGCAGCAGCAGCACAGCAGTGACTGCAATCCCCACCATCAGCACCAGCCACCTGCTCTCACCCCCATCCCCACACCTGTGCAACAGGCTCTCAAACAAGGCATGCTGCCACACACTTTGGCCCTAAACTGGAGCACATATGTGAGGGTGCATGCATACATCACTCTACCACTACCAGCAGCACCCTGCCCACTGTCTGCCCTCACCCCCATACTAATGTATACCTCAGCCCTAATCTGAAGCATGTATGTGAGGGTGTGTTTGCACATAGCTCCTGTCATGGTAGACTATTGGGACGCTTACGCTTACTAATTTTCTTGCCTTATATGTACATATTTCCCACAGCTCGGCCAGAGTCGTCACCACTTCCCCCCCCCTACCTTACCCTACTGTTATTACACTCCTGCCGATCCCTTCTGCTGTTGTGTTGCCTCGGCTCGTTACTAAAATACTTACACTAATATGCCGACGAGTTTCGTGGCCTTACTGCCGCTGAAACACGTCATAGACTGCCGATGACTCCGCCTAAATAGCCATGTATAAATACGCTCATAGAAGGGGACCAAAAGCCTTAAGCTTGGTCTCTTGTGAATCCTAGACATTCTCAGAGCAATCCTCCGAGTGATCCGAAGCTTCCCAGCCCCTTTTTCCCTCCCACTTGCGCCCTAGAACGTACCCTAGGGTCTGCTAAGCAACTTAGTGATGCGTTTCCCTTAATCTACCATATCTAGTAAACCGAGTCCCGATTGGGAACTCTTCAAACCCCGACGCATACGTTAAGTGCTCAGAAAGGCGTCGCCTTTCTTCGCTCCAGACAAACCAAAGGTCACTGAGTAACGGACCTCTCAGTGCTCTATAGAACCAGCCTATCTGCATCAGAACCCCCAGCAGGAAGGAGCAGCTCCTTCCATTCACGACCTTAGTGGCATACCAACGAACTAAGTGCAATACAAGGCGTATCAGCACTCCAGACATCCCTTCCTTTGGATATAGTATCCAAATCGACTCCTTCGCATCTAGATCCCCTTCCTCCTTCAGGAGATAGGGAACGACAGCAGCCAGCACCGCCACTACCCACAGCCATTCTAACAAGGTGTTAGAACTCCACAGAAGACAACCAAGACGACGGTCACCGACGCAGATATCATCCTACACCTACAACAGGAAGACAGAGACAGGCCAGACGCCCTACCCCTCTTAGCAATAGAACGAACAGCCAAGGAGGCTGCCAGACAGAAACATCGACAGAACCGCCACACTCCATCCAGCGTGACATTAGACCAAGCTTTTCAGTCAACACGGAAGAATTCCGAAGAGAACCACTTGTTTACCCAAAGGCTTGGGAAGGAAGCACAAGGGTTCGCATCGAACGAAGAACAGAACCAAATCTCCCAGAGTACATCACAGGACCAAATATCTATTGGACAGTCCAAGGAACATATCAAGGATACACCCTTGATGTCCCCAGCGAAAATACCAGTGCAATCAGAAGATACCCAGTTGAATTCATCAGTGGATACTGGTACACCCTTACCAGAGATGAAAACGGTGTTCTTTGGGCATACGACCAAGACCAAATCGAACATGGAGGAGCAGGAACAGGATACCCACCAGTAGACGATCCTTACCACCCCAATTACCAAGCCCAGAGAGTCACACTAACCCCTGCAGTAGCTCCAACAGAACTAGAAGCCACAGCACCAGAAACACACACCCCTCGCACACATTCCACCGACCTCCACTCCCCTAGAGAACCAAGAAGTGAAGCACAAGATTCCTCTGAAGAAGAGAACGGAACCGAACATACAGCCAGCGGAGGATCTGAAGACAGACCTCACACACCAGAAGAAGCCGACCCCCCTACATACCACGAAGTAACCCAGCACACCACGAGCAAATCGAAGCTCCACAACCCCCAGAACAAGAACCACCCCTCCCAGAAGACGTTGAACACCTAGAAGAACAAGTTAACCTTCTAGCCATCTATCACATCGGGCCACAAATCCAGATCACCCCAGCAGACCAACAACCAGACCTACCACCGCCACAACCGCCCATACAAGTCTTTATGGCCAACGTACCACCCCAACAACCTCAACAACCTCAGCCACCTGCAGGAGGACCACCCCCAGGTCCACAACAAGCAGGAGCACAAGCTGCCCATCCACCAGGCAATGGCAAGTGGAATGGCACACCGCCAGACATATACACAGGAGACAGAAGTCGAAGCGACAAGTTCCTGAAAGAGTTCAAACTCTACAGGCTGCTCAATGAAGACAATGAAACAATGAACATCCCATACAAGCGAGCAGCCTTAGCCTTGTCCTACATCAGAGGACCCCTAGTCGATGATTGGGTCTACCAACGAGTTGATCACCTCAGTAATCAGCTCCACACCAACAATATACCTATGCAAGATGAAGTCCACTGGGCCGAATTTGAAACAGCTTTTACAGCTGCTTTCACTGATATCCACAAGTTACCAAAGCCACCACTATGCTTCAACAACTCAGAATGAAACAAGGAGACCTAGATGGATATATAGCTCAGTTCAGAAACCTAGCCACTAAAGCTGGATATGCCCTTGACGCTCCAGGAACACTACAAATGTTCTTACAAGGACTACCCTCTGGCTTAGGACGACGAACGCTCAGAATGCACCCTGGACTAACCACCTTTGATGAATATGTCCAGGCTGTCCAGAAGGAATCTAAAGTACAAGAGCAAGAAAACCTGATCTTTGGAGAAGGGAAATGGCCTATGCCAAACTGGGGATCCAAAAGACCACCACCCCGCCATGCCGCCACACCCCCAAACCCCAGTTCACCCAAGATGCCCCTACACCAATGGTACTCCTATGCAAGTAGATACCATTAGGAAGGCAGACACAGACGAAGCTAAGAAGAAACACAGAGAAGAAGGACGATGCTTCAATGTAGCAAACAAGGACACATGGCCAAGAACTGTCCTACCAAAAAAGGCCACCCCAGAAACCATCCTATATTAAGATGGTCCAAAGTAACGAAGAATACTATGAAGAAGAAGAAGACGAAGACATGGAAGAAGCGAAGAAGAATCTCAAGAAGTGGACGAAATCGAAGATATGGTTAATAGAATGGTCACCTTCTCCGACGACAAGAAGGTGCAATGGATGAATGCATGCAGGCCAAAGGAGTGGATTTTTGACCGCCTGAATGACATGGCCATCATTCGGGCACTGTTCACAAATAACGTATTTGTACCCAAGATTCGATCAGTACAAACTCAAATAATACTATGTTTACGGAACAGAAGGGCCGACGCAACAGCACTGGTGGACAGCAGAGCCACAGAAAATTTCATCCACCATAAACTCATACAGAAGTTCCAAATCCCCACAACACCTCTCCAGAAGCCAAGAATCGCCAGGAACGTTGATGGAACCATCAACCAGGCTGGAAAAATTACTGACAAAGTAGAACTTGAAATTCGACATCAAGGAATCACAAAAAAATTCCCCTTCTTTGTCACCAACTTAGGACATGACAACATCGTCCTAGGATATCCATTCCTAGCCACTAATGAACCAAAGATAGATTGGAAGAAAGGGACTGTTGAAGGAAACATTGTGGCATCTACCATGGATGCCCACAAATGGAAGGTGCTTTCCCAAATCCGGAAAACCACCACCTCTACACAATTGGCGATCCAGGAAGCCAAAAAGAAAGACAAGAAAACCTGGGATCAAATAGTACCAGAAAAATACCACCCATTCAAGAAAGTCTTCAGCGAAGAAGCATCCAAGCGAATCCCAGAAACAAAACCTTGGGACCACGCTATAGATCTAAAACCAGACGCTCCAGCATCATTTGACTGTAAAGTCTACCCTCTATCACCCAAAGAAGAAGCATTGGAAGAGTTCTTAAAAGAACACCAAGAAAAGAAATACATTGAACCTTCCAAATCGCCATACGCCTCCCCTTTCTTTTTTGTCAAAAAGAAGGATGGAAAATTGCGACCTGTCCAGGACTATAGAAAGCTCAATGAATGGACAATCCCAACAACTACCCCCTACCCTTGATTAGAGACCTAATACCTCGACTTGCAGGAAAGAAACACTTCACCAAGTTCGATGTATGTTGGGGGTACAATAACATCCTCATCCGACCAGAGGACCAACATAAAGCAGCCTTTAAAACAAACAGAGGCTTCTTCCAACCAAAAGTAATGTACTTTGGAATGAGGAACACCCCTGCCACCTTCCAAAGCATGATGGACTTCATCTTCAGAGATCAACTAGCCAAAGGGAATGTGTTCATCTACATGGATGACATCCTCATCGCCACCGATGGAACTTGGGAGGACCACTACAAAGAAGTAATCAAGGTCCTAGAGTCTTACAAGAAAATGACCTCTATCTCAAACCAGAGAAGTGCGACTTCCACAAAACAGAAGTGGAATATCTAGGAATGCTAGTAGGAAGCGGACACGTCAAAATGGATCCAGTCAAAGTCAAAGGAATCACAGATTGGCCCATCCCTACGACAGTCAAAGAACTTAGGGCCTTCCTAGGCTTTGGAAATTTCTACAAAGACTTCATTGATCATTATTCCCTCATTGCGCGACCACTTCATGAACTAACAAAGAAGAGCAAGAAATGGGAATGGAGTCAAAAAGCCGATGAAGCATTCAAATACCTCAAGAATAAATTCACATCCTATCCCATCCTCAGGAATGCTGATCAAACCAAACCATTTACATAGACACAGATGCATCGGACTATGCCATTGGAGCCACCCTAACACAGGAATTTGAAGATGGACAACACCCAGTTGCGTTCTTTTCAAAGTCACTCAACCAAGCGGAACACAACTATGACATCTATGATAGAGAACTGCTGGCAATAGTATCAGCAGTTAAATTCTTTAAACACTTTCTTCTAGGAGCCAGACATCAAATCAAAGTACGCTCAGACCATGACAACCTGAAATATTTCCGAGCGGCGCGAAAAGTAACACCCAGACAAGCAAGATGGATGAACTACTTGGCAGACTATGATTCATCATCCATCACTTTCCAGGAAAACAAAATACCATTGCAGACCTTCTATCACGAAGAAAAGACCTTGAAGAGGGGGTAAATAATGAACAAACTACCATCCTCCCTGACAACCTATTCATTCGAACTCTTTACCTCCCAAATGACAACCAAAAGCGACAACAAACCCTCAAAGAAATACATGATGCACCCACAGGTGGCCACCCAGGGATCTCAAACACCTGGGACCTAGTCAAAAGACGCTACCATGGCCCCAAACTTCGAGAATTTGTCGAAAAATATGTTAAGGGATGCGCCAAATGTCAAGAAAATAAAACCATCCGAACCGCAAAGGCCCCCTTACACCACTTCGACACCCCAGTAGAGGAAGGACCTTTCCAATATGTGTCCATGGACTTCATAACAGAATTACCAAAGTCCAAAGGATACGACACCATCCTCACCATTGTGGACCAGGGATGTTCCAAAGCCGTCAAGTTCTTACCCTGTAACAAGGAAATCACCGGAGAAGGAGTGGCACAGCTGTACCTTCAGCACCTCTTCCCCTGGTTCGGAACTCCCAAACGTATCATATCTGACAGAGACCCTCGTTTCACTGGAAATTTCACAAGAACCTTATGCAAAGCGATAGGCACCAAACAAAACCTTAGTACTGCGTTTCACCCTAGAACTGATGGACAAAGCGAACGCATGAATCAATGGGTCGAAACATTCCTGAGACACTTTGTCAATGGAAGACAAGACAACTGGGCTACATATCTTCCGGTGGCGGAATTTGCTCACAATTCATGGAAACATGAAGGAACGCGCCACACACCCCATCAATTAATCATGGGATGTAACCCTCAGGCAATTTGGACAAAAGGAGACGAAGAAGTACCAGCGGTAGATATCAGACTAAAGGAACTAACCAAAGCAAGGGAAATTGCGCATCAAGCCTTGCAGAAAAAGACAGCCATAACGAAACAAGTCAGAACATTCAAGACTGGAGACGAAGTCTGGCTAGATGCACGAAACATAAAGACGAAGGCACCATCAAAGAAGATGGAACCGAAACGCTTAGGACCCTTCATTATCAAGAAAAAGATATCTCCGGTTGCTTACCAACTCAACTTGCCAGCACACATGCATATACATCCAGTGTTTCATGTAGATCTATTATCGCCCTATATGGAAACCATGGAGTACGGCATCCCATTCAAGCGCCCAGCACCTGAAACCATCGAAGGAGAAGAAGAATATGAAGTAGACGAAATCATTGCAGAAAGGAAATATGGCCGAAAAAGACAACGACAATACTTAGTCAAATGGAAAGGTTACCCCGCATCGGACAATTCATGGGTCAGCAGCAATGACCTACATGCACGGAGCTGCTTAGCGAATTCCACCGATCGCAATCACCTACCCAGCTATAAAAACCCCCTCCAAACTACCTTCAAACGACAGCAGTGAACATCACTACTACACTTCCAAACCAACTCTCCAATAACACCCCTCACTCTAAACAAACTCCCCCACTCGCAACCATTCAGTCCTCACCAACATGTCCATCTTCCCTACCTCCTGCGAACGAACCACCCCCCTATGCACCACCACCAACCGGTTCGCTCTGCTTGACATTGAAAATTATACCAATAGTGATGCCTATGAGGTTCGCTCCCCAAGTGCCTCTCCTCCTCCCCTTGAACCCTCACCACAACCCCACCTCCTCACCGTCGAATCACCTCCAATCCGAGCAAACCTCGACGACCTCCTCGCTGCCATCAACTGGACCACTCACCAGAACTCCACTCCCCCAGTAACCTCTCCATACGACAAAGAACCAGGAAGTACAGACCAACATATCACCGTACACCTGGACAACACTCCAACAGATCCATCCGCGCAGCCCTTCGAGCCCTTCACTACAAAGCACCTGCGCCTACACAGGGGGAGGAAGAGGACGAGAGGGTCTGGACTACCAACGAGAACAAGAGGAGAACAGAGAGCAGGGAAAGAACCAAGCAGAGAAGACGACCCCCATCCTGGACCAGGATGGATTGAGACCACTAACGAACCCTTCGCACTCCCTACCATTACAGGAGGGGCCCTCTTGCCCCCTACCACAAGTACCACCTCGACAACCCAAAATATCCCCTCGTCAGCACCACTCTTCGCAAAGGTGAGGAGGTATTCACCACCCTCCTTCGTCCCATCCCGGTACCACACAAGAGCCCATACCTCACACCAGCGCAGAAGCGCATCTTTTCGGGAAGAGAGCCCTTCGCCCGAAAAGTAACCGAAGTCGCCACGAAGAGGAAGACGAGTCGTTCCTCTCCGGTTTATTGGCTTACAGGATGTGGGAAAGGGAGGTAATGTACACCCAACAAGAACTTGCCAGGGTGAACAATAAACTTGCCTTTCAAAAAATCAGGCTGATGGAGTGGTATGGAGCGCTCCAAGATGCTGATGGATACAGGAGGTTGGCTACAGGTCTCCAGGAGTATAACCCCTGGGGAAACGCAGAACAAGAGCCCTCAGGCAAGTCCTGAAAGGGTTTCGAGTCCCTCTTCATCTGTGCACCAGAAAGGTGGAGGGAGATTGGGGATTCGAAGATCAGGAAGTCCCCATTCGCAAACCCAAGACCAAGAAGTGCTCAAAATGTCGCAGCACCACCCATTATCGCCGCCACTGCCCCCAAAGAGTCAACCACAACCAGCAAAGACTCTGAACAGGGGATCATGTCATGGTGGACTATTGGGATGCTTACGCTTACTAATTTCTTGCCTTATATGTACATATTTCCCACAGCTCGGCCAGAGTCGTCACCACTTCCCCCCCCTACCTTACCCTACTGTTATTACACTCCTGCCGATCCCTTCTGCTGTTGTGTTGCCTCGGCTCGTTACTAAAATACTTACACTAATATGCCGACGAGTTTCGTGGCCTTACTGCCGCTGAAACACATCATAGACTGCCGATGACTCCGCCTAAATAGCCATGTATAAATACGCTCATAGAAGGGGACCAAAAGCCTTAAGCTTGGTCTCTTGTGAATCCTAGACATTCTCAGAGCAATCCTCCGAGTGATCCGAAGCTTCCCAGCCCCTTTTCCCTCCCACTTGCGCCCTAGAACGTACCCTAGGGTCTGCTAAGCGACTTAGTGACGCGTTTCACTTAATCTACCATATCTAGTAAACCGAGTCCCGATTGGGAACTCTTCAAACCCCGACACATACGTTAAGCGCTCAGAAAGGCGTCGCCTTTCTTCGCTCCAGACAAACCGAAGGTCACTGAGTAACGGACCTCTCAGTGCTCTATAGAACCAGCCTATCTGCGCCAGAACCCCCAGCAGGAAGGAGCAGCTCCTTCCATTCACGACCTTAGTGGCATACCAACGAACTAAGTGCAATACAAGGCGTATCAGCACTCCAGACATCCCTTCCTTTGGATATAGTATCCAAATCGACTCCTTCGCATCTAGATCCCCTTCCTCCTTCAGGAGATAGGGAACGACAGCAGCCAGCACCGCCACTACCCACAGCCGTTCTAACAAGGTGTTAGAACTCCACAGAAGATGACCAAGACGACGGTCACCGACGCAGATATCATCCTACACCTACAACAGGAAGACAGAGACAGGCCAGACGCCCTACCCCTCTTAGCAATAGAACAACAGCCAAGGAGGCTGCCAGACAGAAACATCGACAGAACCGCCACGCTCCGTCCAGCGTGACAGCTCCACTGGCAGCACCACCAATGGCAACATGGTGGCAGCTGCTATCCCCACCACCAGTGCCAGCACTAGCACCAGCCACCCACCTGCCCTCACCCCTATCCCCATGCCTATGTAACAGGCTCTCAAATGAGGCACACTGATGCACACCTCAGCCCCAAACTGAAGCACATATGTGAGGGTGCATGTGTGCATTACTCCACCACCACCACCAGCCCACCTGCCTGCCCTCACTGCATCACCACATCTGTGCAACAGGTTCTCAAACAAGGTGTGCTGATGCACACCTTGGCACCAAACTGGGGCACATAAGTGAGGGTGCCTGCATATATCACTCCACCACCACCACCACCACCACCACCACCCTCATACCATCAGCACTAGCATCAGTACTGTTGCCACCTCCAACAGCAGCAGCAGTGTCACTGGCACTGCCACCTCCACCACCAGCACCAGCACCAGCACTATCACCAGCACCAGCAACAGCACCTACAACAGCATCACCAGCACTAGCACCTCCACCAGCACCAGCACCAGCATCAGCATCACTAGCACTGCCACCCCCATCACTGCCAACCTGTAGCATGGGTGTGGGTAAGGGTGCCAGTGCTGAACTTCCCAACCCACACCTGCACCTATAACCCATGCAGGTGTCTGGCACCTATGTCATTACCTATAGGTGACACTTGCCATCAAAGGTCCCTCCAATTTCCTCCAATTTCCTTTACAGAGGTATGTAATCAGCACCAGCACCAGCACTGCCTACCTGCCCTCATGCCTGTGCCACAGGCTCTTGAGTGAGGTGTGAGCATGTGCATGCATGCATGCATCCAGTTGTCCATGAGATCTTGAGCTGTGCACCCTGTGCCATGGAGGAGGATGGTTATATTTAATGTATGGGGTATTCTTTGTAAAGTAGATAGTAGTATTAATAGGAGCAGTCAAAGTTTGCTTTAAAGGGGTGCTTTGAGTGCTGCTTCAATTGTGGCTTCAAATGTGGCTTTAAGACCCCTAAAGCCACAAAAGTCTGAAGCATCCTTGAAGTGTCAAAATGTCTCTGGAGGTCCTTTGATGAGCTGAAGCCACTTTAACAGCATACTAATCTCCTATACCCCTATACTGTATTTTCATTTTGAAAAATATAATTGTGTTAAAATACAATAGAAAATTTGTTGTCACTATAACAGAAACACCATGACTAGGAAAAGGTCTCCTCCTGCATCTGTGATAGCTTCAGGAAAATGAGCAGTAATCAAATCAGCAAAAGCTAAGGCTTTAGAAGCTGATTTAACCAAAGACAACACCATGGCAGCTGGGAAGAAGAAGAAGGGAGCCCCACAGAAGAAAGGCAAGGGTAGGAAGAGGGCCTCAACACCTATTGATATAAGAGCAGTTTAAATGGATCTACCAAGGGAGATGAGAGTGAAGAGGTCAAAATTGAGTATATAATATACTCTTTATCTAGAGAGCACTTACTGGTAATCCAACACAGCTGGAAGGACACTGACTTGACATGGTTGCTCATCTTTGCCATCACAGATGATGCTACTATCAAACAAGGCCTATTTTCTAGCCCTGGTGCAAATGTGTCAACATTGAAAGGGGGTGGAAAACCAAAAACAGACCACCAATTTGTACTTGCTGTTATACTGTTTTCTGAGCACCCCAAATACTGTGAAGTTTTCAAGTGGGCAACCAACTCAAAGGAGAAGGCAGTATGGGCCAAGCAGATCAAGAACTGTGTGCAAAAGTATGTGTATAATTAGTTGGATCACAGATAAATAACAAACCATCCTAGTCTTGTACAGAAGACACATGAGCATATAAAGGCAATGGGAGAAACTAGAGCTGGAATCACATCTGAAGATCAGATCAATATGGATCAGGACAGTAAATTTACCAATAAATGGAGTATGTGAATTCAAACAGGACTTTGTATGGTGCCTCACAGATCCCTAAGAGCTCATAAAAGAGAGCTTTCCATGGCTGTGGGAGATGAAAGAACTCATTTCTGAATGCCCTAACATCATAGCTGTTGGTATTGGCAACAACACTTCTGACATAGACATGTCAGGATATGTCATTGTATTCAATTCAAGCATTGGTGATGAGAGCTCACAGCTAGCCAGAGCCAGAAATGAAACAGAGTCCAAACCTGAAGAGGACAACAATTATGATGATGCACCACTGACAGAGGTGATGTCGAGCAAATGGGATAGGGCAATGATATGACCACTGTGAAACATATAAAATCTGACACAAAGAAGACAGGAGCACATCCTGGCAAATCTAACCCCATTACTTGTTCTGACTCAAAGAAAGCAAAGTTGATTGATCACTTTGCTGAAGTTGCAGCAGCTGAGGAACAGACAGTGCAGAGGCAGCTTGAATTAAAGAAGAAATAAGTCAAGGGCCAGACCAAGGCCACAGTTGCAAAGATCAAGGCACAGGCTAAGATCCAATTGCAGAAGGATAGGTTGAGAGTAGAGGCACACAGAGACCAAAAGGCAGGATTATAAGTTTCAGATGGCACAATTACAGCAGGGGTTTTTCAATGCTGGACCTAGCCACCAACTGATCCAAATGTATGGCATGCAGGCAGGTCTGAGCCACAATAGCAGCCAGGGAGTTTCTATTCCCACTAGTTACAACAGTTTATCTGGGCTATCCAGGTCCCATTCCCTCACTGACAACTCCTTGTTTGATAACTTCAGTTACAATCCATCTATTCCTGATGTCAATTAACTTATGCTCAAAGGGCCCTTTTTATTTGCTTTAAGTTTAATAGTGACTGTATCAAAGTACAGTACATATACATGTCTGAAGAAATACATCCAATGGCCTGTGCTTGGAACATGCCAGCCCATGCTATCAGGAGCATACAGACACTCCCTTGTTTCCTCCCAGTCCTCCAGTCCTGCTGCCATCAGCCTCACCTCTCCTTCCATCAAATACAACACTCTTTGTTACCACCTCTTGTTATCTGTCTATGAACTCTGAACTTGCTCTGGTGTCTTAGCTTCTCCTCTGCCTGGCTCCCCTCTCACCTCAGCCCATGTGTCAAACACAAGCTCATATCTCGCTCCATTTGTGATGCAGTGCCTATGCAAGAGGGCTTTCTGTCACCAGCGAGAGCAGTGACACTTAGACGTCGTCAGTATCCCTGGTTCCAGTCGAAACTTTCGGATAACTCAGCAGATGTGCCCACTATTGCAGGTGGGAAATAGCTGCCGTCGCTTCCTAGCGACTCATTGATAGTACTAGAACTGGAGTTGACATTCGGGGTGCCGGCAACGCATGGCACACAAAGGAGGAAGCACAAGAAACCTAGGAAGGCAAAACAAGCCACAGCTTTCCTAGAGACAATAGCGGATGTAACTGGCCTGGGGTGATGGTTCAACACCATCGCGCCCCTGTAAGTTGCGGAACCGGCCAAATAGAGTGTTCGTACCCTGTTTCATGTCTGTGCCCCATTTCATGTGTATCAGCTTGTGATTTCTTGAGCCGTCTTTGCTACTGGCTGTTATTGTTCTCCCTGTGTTTCAGTTCTAAATAGGTAGCACTGCCCCTTTCAGGCCCTAGGCCTGCCCTCAAGTACTATGTACTATAAATAGGGGACTCATTACACCTGGTAGAGGCAAGTTGAGTCTCTTGTCTCAATACTAGCAGTGTTCTACTTCATTGCGGGTGGCTACTGAGTCGGAGCTCAGCAAGCGGTAACCCAGGCATCGACATCGACGTGCAGGTCGACTTCCTCTCTATACGTCTTCTAGGGCACGTTGAGCCCTAGCTCGTCGATTTAGTGTGTCTACTGTTGCTGTCAAACCCTTGGCGGTGACAGCGGAACAGTCACTACTTCTTGTTAGACAAGGAGACTCGACTTAGAGTCTCGTCTCGATATGCGCGCCTGTATATGTACTACTGGTACATTGTGACTACTACTGCTACTCGACCGTTTTCTGGTCATACGGCTACTTGGATTGCTGACTGAGGGGGTGACAAAGCCCTGACATACATGCTGACTACAAGTCTGACCTGTATTACCAACCCCAGGCCCAGACAGGCCTACCACACCTGGGGGTCAAATGTGATCTTCACGTGCCATCAGTGGTTCTCTTGCCCCCATGCAAGCCACCCTGTGACATTACCCTCAGTTCAGAAACAAGCCGCACCGCGGCGCGAGCTGTTCGGGATGGAGGAGAACCTACGCTGTTTGTCCCCCTTGAGTAAGGGCTCGTCTTGAAGCCGGCGAAAGAGAGCGTAGCTCTCGTATTTGTGGGAGGCGAGGAGATGGCGGCGGCATTGCTCTTCTTGATAGCGGACAGAGTCGATGTGGCTTTGCAACTCCCGGGCTTCGATATGGAGCCCTGCAAGGTCAGTGACAGTTTCGTGATAGCGCTGGAACTCAGCGGCAGTCCCCCAGTCCCCTCCTGGTTCGATGGCTTGACGCAGCATGGCGTCGTAGGTGTTGGGGTCGGTGAGGGTGTCGAAGAACCATTGGGGGTACTCTCCCTCCTCGATGATGGTGGCTCAGTTGGGAGCAAAAAGCTCATGACAGTAGATGGCTTCCCCTTTTCCTGAGGTGCCAAGGCAGTACTGCCCCTCGCGCTTGACATACACTGCGAGGGTGTGTATGGTTGAGTGCTGTCAGTGATGGGAATGAAGAAATTGGGCACTCGCCCTTCATTCTCCTCATACCCTTCGGGTATCCCCAAATCTTCTTCGTCGGCTGCGAGTTGGTCATCTCTCCAGTGCTTGTACATGGCTTCCAAGCAAGTCGCGTTCGCCTCACGCTCTGCCAGAGCGTCGGATCGTCCTTTGAGTACGGCGAGCTGTTCTCTGTTGTGTTTCGATACCTCCTCGTTTTTTCGCACAACGCTTGCCAAGCCTTGCACGATGAGGATGAGCTGTTCTTTGGTGGGGCTGTTCCCTTCGAGAGCAGCGTGGACGGTTTGTGGAGAGAGCTGGAACTCACTGAATTCGGCTGACGAGGCCACCACCTCCATGGGAATGACAAGTGACTCTGGTTCCTTGCCGGCAGTGGCTTGCGTGCGTGGTGGGATTGGCAGGGGTTCTTCACATCCACTGGGACTAGCTGTGATGTAAGATGGGACAGAGATGGGCGAAGACATGCTGTTCTGGGTTGCGAATGGGCGGAAAAATGAGAGGTGGTTGATCTGACCCATGCTGCACCTTTGTGTCCTTTGTACTCCATCCCTTCCTTTGAGGGGTGTCGTCGGTGGTATTGTCTTACCAAGATTGGGGCGTGCACTTGGTCAGCAGGTTCCCAGGTGTCGTCAGAGGCTGGTAACCCTTCCACCGGATGAGGTATTGAAGCTGACGTCGCTTCCCATGGTACCTGTGATTGATAATTTGATCCACTTCATATTCCTCAGCATTATCAATCATCTCTGGTGGTGGGTGTTGGTAATTGATCCCGTGTTCCTCAGTTTCTTTGTAACGGGTGAGTAAGGAACTATGGAACATGTCGTGGATGGTCCAGGCTGCTGGCAGCTGCAGTTTGTAAGCTACCAGTGAGATTTCTTTCAGTACTCTGAAGGGTCCATGGCGTTTGGGCGCGAGCTTGACAGACGCATAGGGGAGCGACAGGTGTTTCGCTTCGAGCCAAACTTGTTCCCCTTCTCGATATTGTGCAGAGGGGGTGGCCTTGGTGACTTCGTTGAGGGCGTGAACTGCCGCTTCTCTATGTGCTTTGGCATGTTCATGTCTGTCTTCCATCGCTTCGTTACTGGTGATAGGTATAGGTTCTTCAGCAGCACTGGGGCGGTATCCAAGGATGACTTCGTGGGGACTTAGCTTAGTTGTGGCATTGGGCCATCGGTTGTGTACGAACGTTGCGATCGGTAGGAGTTCTTCCCAGTCATCTTGTCTGGCTGAGGTGTAGAGTCGTAAGTACTGCTCCACCCATTGGTTCTTTCGTTTGGTGAGTCTGTCGGTTTGTGGGTGGAAGGCAGTGCTGATATTTCGTTCTATCTTCAATTTAGTAGTGAGGGCTTTGGAGAAGTTGGACGTGAAGCGGAGGTCACGGTCAGAGATCACTTTCGATGGTACTCCGAACCATGGAAACAAGTGTTGGAGGTATAGTTGGGCTACCCCTTCGCCTGTAATTGTTATCTTGCACGGAATGAATAGGGCGGCTCTGGAGCATCCTTGATCAACAATGGTGAGGATGGCGTCCATCTCCTTGGCTTTCGGCAATTGAGTGATGAGGTCTAGGGCGATGATGTTAAAGGGATGCATCTGGGGATCTCCTGGTATGCGATACAGCGGGGTCTTTTTCTTTGTCGTCCAGATTTTGTGTTGTTGGCACTGTGCACATCCCATGACATACTTGTCTACCCATGTGCTCAATCCTGGCCACCAGTAGCATTGGCTGACAAGGGCGGTGGTGTTGTCTCGACCCAGGTGTCCTGCCGTGGGTGAGTCGTGGAATTGGGACAATATATCGTGTCTTAGCTGTAGTCCTGCTGGCACTGCTAGCCTCCATCCTCGTACGTAGCCTTCAGGGATCTTTCGTACATCTTGCAAATCGCACCATAGTTCCATCTCTGCTTGTTGCTTTTGTTGAGCTTCTTTGACTCATTGCTCAAGGGGATCCTTTTGCGTCGATGCTGTGGTGATGAACATGGGTGGAGGAAGGAGGGTTAGGTCCCATTGTCTTCAGTGCCATGATCAGCTCCTGGTGGTCTAGACAGCATGTCGGGAGTGGTGTGAATTTTCCTGGCATGTGTTTGATGACCAGGTTGTAGTCCTGAAGCTCTGCGAACCATCTACCCACATCGATTGACTTTCGAGGGGCTTTCCAGTATGTCAGGTTGCATGATCGGTAGAATGGTGACGGGTATTTCCGTAGCTGCTACATGAGGACGGAAGCATTTGAGGGCTTTCAGGACTCCTAGGAATCTCTTTCGTAGATGTCGTAGTTGTGTTCTGTTGGGGTGAAGGTGTTAGAGTAGTATGCAACGGGACATAGCATGGGTTTCTGGGTGCATGGGTTAATTTCTCCCTCCTGTGAGAGTATGGCTCCCACACCGTATGCTGAGGCGTCGGTAGCAGAAAGAATGCTTTGGAGTAGTCGGGTTGGCGGAGGATGGGTTTGCTACACATCAGTGTCTTCAAGCGTTCGAGGGCGTCTTTGCATTTGTAATCCCATCTGAATGGGGTGTCTTTTCGTGTCAGTTGGATCAGGGGACGTGCTATAAGAGAGTAATTGGGTATGAAGTATCGATAAAACCCTGTGAAGCCCAGGAATGCGCAGACGTCTTTGATGGTTTGTGGTTGAGGCCAGTCAGCAATGCCTCGTACTTTGTGGGGTCCATCTGAACTGTGCCATCCTCCAGGATGACTCCCAAGAATTCTACCTTTTGTTGCTCGAAGATGCACTTCTCTGGTTTGAGGTATAAGTCGTATTGCCTCAATTTGTCTAGGACTTTGTGGGTGCACTCTTTGTGGAACTTGGGGTCGTCCTTGTGGCGATGAGGAGATCGTCCATGTAAATGATAAGCCATCCTTGCGCCATCTCTTGGCAAAGATTGCATTCATCATGGTTTGGAAGGTTGCTGGTGAATTCGTCAGCCCGAAGAACATTATGGTGGGTTCAAATAATCCCTGATTGGTGATGAATGCGCTTTCCATTCGTCTCCCTTTTTGATACGGACGTTGTTGTATCCCCATCGGATGTCAATTTGTAAAGAGTTTTGCTCCCTGGACTTTCGCTATCAACTCTGGAATCAGTGGGAGAGGGTAATGGTTGCAAATAGTCCACTCATTTAGGTGACGGTAGTCCTGTACTGGGCGTAGTTTCCCATCCTTTTTCTTGATGAAGAAGAAGGGTGCTGCGTAGGGGCTCTTTGAGGGGCATATGTAGCCTTTCTTTTGTTGCTCTTTGATGAATTCTAATAGTGCCTTCTGTTCCTCTTGTGTAAGTTGGTACACTTTGCCTGGTATCGAGGATGGTGCTTCTGGCTTTAATTCGATTGCGTGATCCCAGATGTGCGGTTCGGGGAATCGTTGGGCGGCTTCTTCGCTGAAAATGTGAGCATGTCTCTGATACTTGGTTGGGATCTTGCCGCTTCCCTTATGTGACCCTGCTTCTTCGGCTAGTTTCGATGCCAGTGTTTGTCCTTTCCCTTTTGCTGCAGGGATGACAGTCTGGCCATGTGAATGGACCCTTGTACGATCTTGGCTCATTTTAAGGGTGCCTCGCGACCTCGTGGGGTGGTTCTGCATTTTCCTATTCACACCTGGGTTGCCAACTTGGTCCGGAGAATGAGGGGCAGTTGATTGCTTTCAAGCCATCCTCTCGCCCAGTCAATCTTTGGTTGTGTGGCTGCGAACCACGGGTATCCTAGCATGACTTCTGTTCTCCTAGATCAGTAAGGAAGAATCGCAACCAGGTCCGCTGACTCCCCATCTGCATTTCTAGGTCCGTATAAGTTTCTATATCTCCGTTCTTATTTCTCATTCCATCTACATTATAGACTGGTCTGGGTCTTTCCAGTCGTTTGATGGGGAATTGCATTTCTTTCGCATACTGCAGACTGATGCAGTTTTCAGTCGCTCCCGAATCTAGGAGCGCTATTGTTTCGGCCCTCTTCTTGGATAGATGGATGAATAAACATAGCTGCATGGATTTTCGTATAGAGAGATACATCCTATCTGATCCAGTCCTCCTAATCCAGGCTGCACGGATTAGGCCTCCGAAAAATTTCCTTCCTTTGCTCTGAGACAATTCATCAGTTCTTCCTGATCTTCTGATGAGAGCGTTTCAAGTTGTTGGTGGAGGTGATCCACCTTCGAAATGTTGGATTCAATCTTGTTGTCTTCGGGAGTCCAGTCGATGAGCTGGGCGGTGCGTGTATTTGCACAGTGCTGTTTAGTAGGGCAGGTGCAAGCGAAGTGTCCTTGCTGTCCACAAGTGAAACATGCACCCTGCGCCCCTCTTTGAGTTCTGTGATCGTCCGTCCTTACAACATTTCCCCTGGATTGTCCTCCACCTTGTCCTCGCCAATTTCCTCGAGGTGCTCTGGTTCGGTCTACATCCATGGGCACTGGTTGGTTATTCCATGCCCTAGGCGCTGTGGTAGAATTATAGGGGGTTTGTCCAAATCCTTGTTGCGGTGGTCGAGGATTCTGCGGTTGCTGAGCGCGGTATTGCCAGTTATTTTGGAATGGGGTGCATCTGGCGTTGTTGTTGTTGGGGCATGTGTATAGAGCATCGATGATTCGTTGCGATGCGGTCACGTTGATAGCTTTGGCTTTCATTTGGTCATAGGTATTAATGGTTGTGTCTTCTAGCACCTTCTGTCCAATGCTACATGGTAACCCTTGCAGAAATAGTTGCATGGTATTCTGATCCATCGGGTTGTAACCAGCTTCATGCGCTATGCTTTCAAATGTAGAGATGTACTCATCTATTTCTGGCCATCTCATTTTTAACTCTTGCAGTCTGATGCGTGCTTTCTGCGCCTTTTGTGAATCGAGAAAGCGATTCTCGAAGTTCTGCATGAATGTTGTCCATACGGTGTGTGCGTCGTCTGCTGGTTGGAGCATCCCCAGCCAATCTGGTTGTTGCTCCGTCCATCGGTTAACCTCCGTTCCTTTGATGCAAGTGAGGGCTATGGCCACTCATTTAATAAAAGAGGCTAATGACGGGACGTTGTGGTTAATGAGGAAATATGCTCGGAGTTCTCATAGGAAACTCTCAGCTTTGGCTCGATCTCCTTCGAAGATTGTTGGTAGGGCTCCCATTGGTTTATCATCTGCTTGGATTGGTTGCTGCGGTTGCCCGCCTCCTGGTGCGCCTCCACCTCCTCCTCCTGGTGGACCACCTCCTGGAGGGCCTCCACCTCCGCTTGGTCCTCCACTTCCACCTCCGCTGGTGGTCCTGTTCTTCCCCTGCTTGCGTTGTAGTTACTGTGGTTGCTGCCATTGACATGGTGGCGACGGTGGCTGGTTCGGCCGTTAGTGATAAGTCTGCGAGAGCGGTAATAGCTGCTGATAAATCGACAGGTGAGTTTCAGATTTGTTGGTTGAGGAGATCCTCCTCTTCTTCGCTGTCAGAGCCTTCATCCCAATTAATGATAGTGGGAGCTTCCTCGTACGTGTTTGCTGCTGCTCCTTCGTGTTGTCCGTTGTATTGATCAACACGCCACGCTCTTTGGTCAAGAAATGGAGACTCCCCTTCATTTCCCCAGTTGAGGGTGTACCAATGTCTGTTATGCAGATGAACTGCCCTGATCTGCATTCCTCCTACTTGGATTGCGTATGCGTGAAAAGGGAAGGTTTGGTCTTCCCAGTAGACTGCAGTGTTTTGCAATGCTCGTTCCCTATCAATGGGAAGTTGGACATATTGTCTCTCTTCAGGGGCCATGGTGATAGAAAAGAAGTCGAGTCTAATGTCACCGGCGAGAGCAGTGACACTTAGACATTGTCAGTATCCCTGGTTCCAGTCGAAACTTCGGATAACTCAGTGGATGCGCCCACTATTGCAGGTGGGAAATAGCTGCCGTCGCTTCCTAGCGACTCGTTGATAGTACTAGAACTGGAGTCGACATTCAGGGTGCCGGCAACGCGCGGCACACAAAGGAGGAAGCACAAGAAACCTAGGAAGGCAAACAAGCCACAGCTTTCCTAGAGACAATAGCGGAACAGTCACTACTTCTTGTTAGACAAGGAGACTCGACTTAGAGTCTCATCTCGATATGCGGCACGTATATGTACTACTGGTACATTGTGACTACTACTGCTACTCGACCGTTTTCCGGTCATACGGCTACTTGGATTGCTGACTGAGGGGGTGACAAAGCCCTGACATATGTGCTGACTACAAGTCCGACCTGTATTACCAACCCCAGGCCCAGACAGGCCTACCACATCTGGGGGTCAAACGTGATCTTCACGTGCCATCAGAGGTTCTCTTGCCCCCGTGCAAGCCGCCCTGTGACACTTTCTCTACTTTCCTTCCATGATCTGCCACCACCTTCCATCTCACTCAGCCCCTCACTGCTCTAATGTATACCTCCAACCCACACTCAGATTGGAATGGATTAGCCACATCAAAGCCCCCATCATCAGCCAAAATCAACATGCCCCTGTTGTCTTTTTCTCTCACCCCCCTCCTTCTGCCACATCCATCTTGCACCTGTGCTCACACATCCTCCTCAGAAACAGGACAACCCCCCCCCCAATTGTAGCCATCACAAGAGCTACACCACCTTATTCTGCATGGCATCCTCATACAGCACCACCCAACTCCCATGCCACACATTGATGGCATCACCCTCCCCACATCCTTCCTTTGTGCATGTCACACTAGGACATCATGTGTCTTAGTGTGAGGGTTTGGATTTGGTTCAGTTCAGAGTTTGGACACCTTGTCCAAGTCTGGTTTCTGATATGGGTCAGAGTTTGGAGTTCTGTCCTTAGAACTTGTATGGCTGTGGTTTCTGAGTGGCATGTAGTGGTGCCAGCTGTTCTGTTATCACTCTAGGAAGTGATGTCTGGAGATGCAATGACATCTTGTATTGCACTTAGTTCATTGGTGTTCATGCTAAGGTCATGAATGGAAGAGGTTCTGGTGTCTTGTAGGAGCAGCTCCTGGTTGCTACTGGTGTGTTGTAGTATGCAGCACATATTACAGAGGTTGTAGTATGCGACTTGTTCATATAGATGACTAGAGTTCCTTTACTAGTGGCCTTCATATAGACAGCTAGAGTTCCATTACTAGCAGCCTTCAAGTTTGGGTTCTGGGTGGGAAAGATGGTGTCTTTCTGTCTGAGTTTGTTTGGAGTTTCAAGTGAAGAGCAAATGCAGCTCTAAGTCAATTTAGCAGGCCTTAGGGTATGTTCTAAGGTGCAAGAGGATAGTTCTGATGGTTTTTAAGCTTAAGTTCACAAGAGGATGAACTAGAAGTCCTGTATTATACAAGAGACTAAGCTTAAGGCTTGAGTCTTGCTTTGGGGGGCTTTTATAGGCCCTGTGGCTACTGTACAGTAAGTACATATGACTAAGTAAAGGGATGATGTGTCTCTAAGGCATCGTACTAAGCATATATGACTACAAGATAGTAAGCATGTATGACTAAGTAAGTGATGATGCATTCAGATGGCATCCTACTAAGCCTATATGACTAAGAGGCTGGATGACACATTCAAGTGGCATCATGAGGCTGTGAGACTATGAAACATGGTGGCATATTAGTCTGAAAGTATTAGTAATGCACCAAGGCAACATGACATAAAGTGGAGGGCAGTGGAGCATAATAGAGGTGTGGTAATGTATAGGGATGGATGTGGAAGGGGCTCCCTGCCAGTCCATGAGAAAGCGATTACTATATATAGTTAAAAATGATGTAAGCATAAATAGTCTGGCAGTCCATAACAGTGCAAGTGGCTCTGTGCAGCCTGCATTATCACCACCCAACTCCTGTGCCACTCCTTGATGGCATTACCCTGCCTACATGTCAAAGGATGAGTGGCTCACACAGCCTGTATCATCCATGCTCAATAGCCTTGCACCACTGCTATGCCACACATCAATGGCATCACCCTCCCTGTGTTGAAGTGCAAGTGGCTCACACAGCCTGCATCATCTGTGCTCAACAGTGCCACACTGCCACATCGCCCTCAAAGTCAGCTTGCACAGGAAGGACAGCCATGGGCATGAGTTTATATTGATGCTTCTATTGGCCTTAAAATGTGGCCTTTGATAGGGTCTGTTCACTTTACTCCTGCCTGCCCCACAGAGCACACACAGATCACACATGTTGGCCTTGGACTATGAGGACAAGCCTCACACAGTTCTATTTCATCACCCCATCAACCTCAACCACCACAACATGCCTCCCCTCTTCACAGACCCTCCTCTTGCTGAATCTCTCCCCCATCATGCCAAAGTGAGCTTAGTTACCTTTCCGTAGTACCTTCCACTGATATACTCTCTTCTACTGCAAGGTCTGTGGCTTTCTCTCATGGTTCTTGTCATCTTCTGCTCACACTCCAAGGGCAACACCCATCCTTTGGACTCTACTTCAAATGAGAGTCCTGATGTGCTGAACACTACCAATATCACCACTTCCTTGACATCTTGTACATCCAACTCTCATCTTGCTACTCTCCCAACCTTGGGCCCTTTGGTGTTATGTCCTCATTCTCCCTCCTGCCTTGTCACTGGTGTAGACTGTGACCGTGATAGCTGAACCTCAGCTACAAGTGGAACATCTGCACTGCTTGCAGGAAGTGGAAAGCACACCATGAGTCTCCCCCTGGAGCAACAACAAAGGTCACAAAAGCCTGTATACTCCTAGTCAAGGACTAGACAGGGACAGGACAAGAGACTCGACTTAGGGAGCCCTTGCCTGAGCACATAATGCACTTATATACATGATAGGCCTAAGGCCTAGGTCCTAGTCTGAATTAGTACAGTACAGTAATTGTACAGTAAGCATATTATAGTGAGCTGAGCAATCCGCTCACAAAGCAGTAATCTAAAGATAGTGCACTTACTAAAGTGCTGCCTGATACCTTAGCAATACTAAAGGACTTCCCAAGCCCTTACTCATCACTTCTGACTAACCATTAGTCAAGCACTGTCATAGTGCTTACTCAAGTGTCCTAGCTTCGTCATCCTGCCTTGCAGGCATCCTACCAAGCATTGTCCATGCCATATTGCATGCGCTGGCCTGAACAGCATAACTGGGCCATGCTTCCAAATCCTGTCTTGAATGTTCATGAGCCTTACTTACCTCCTTGTTGCCTAATGATCTGCCCTCCAGAGTCTCACCAGACTCTATCCTTGGGCTCCAACACCTCAATCTGCCCTCAAGGGACTCACCAGCCCCAATCCTTGGGCTCTTCCAACTCTCACTGGATGTCCCCACAGTTCTCTAGCCTGCCAGCTAGCCATGCTGTGACATGCCTACTGTCAGACAATATGACATTGACAGGTGAAACTATGACACCAATCCACAGTATTTACTTGCACTTTGTGAGCACCTTCACTGCCACTGCCTTGACAACCCCCACCACATGCTCACACCCCTTCCTCAACAACAGCCTGCATCATCCATGCTCAATGGCCTTGCACCACCACTGTGCTACATGTCAATGGCATCACCCTCCCTGCATCAAAGTGCAAGTGGCTTGCACAGCCTGCATCATTTGTGCTCAACAGTGTTGCACTGCCACATCACCATCCCTGTGTTGAAGGACAGTATTGCACCACTGCATCACCCTCCCCATGTTGAAGGATAAGTGGCTTGCATTGCCCACATCAATCATGCTCAACAGTGTCATGCCACTGCCAGCTACTGCAATTGAAGGAACCATTGGACAAGGACTTGGTTGGGTATAGCTAGTGTGCCCCTTTACATCATTGCCTCCCATTTCTCTTTCATCTCCCTTTCACACCTTTGTTTATGACTGTTACCTTGATATGCTCTAGGTTACTGTTTATGCTGACCTTTGTATGATACAGTTGCAAAAGGCATAGGTACCCCAAATATATATACACATCCTCACTTTGTTTGTTATGAAATATAGACTGGTCTCCTCTCTTGTCTACCTGTGTGGAATGCATCCATGCATTCATCTGCCTCAAGCCTTCCCCATTATTTCCTCTCTTCACTGCTCCTCTTCCTCTTATCCTCTCTGATCTTTGGCTTCCCCTTGAGACACCACCAACTGACTCATGTGCCATCCATTGGCATGGATAAGACATCATTTCAATTTTTCACAATGTGCCTTTGCAGCTTGTAGACAAGCTGATGAACAACATGGGCTAGCTGGAGCAAGATTGTTGGATGATGATGATGATGATAATGATGATGACAGGCCTTCATTGATGAAAGGATCTTGCATGGCATCATGGTTAGGAGTCTTGTCAGCCTTACATTGCATTGCAAAGGTGTGGATCCTGATACAACTGGCAGTCTAGTATGTTGCAAGCTTGTGTGATCTTTCATCCTTGATATGGACATGTAGGTGCTTCAGGGATGCAAACTGGCCTTTTAGAAATCCAATAGCATGCTCAGAGTGAATGCAAACCATTGAGACATGGTTATTGTAGAATTCATTTTTGGGTATGTCACATTCAGGCTTTTCATATAGGGCTGCAACCCAAATACCAATCTTGACAATATAAATATTCAGTAAATGCAATCAAAACTCTAATGGAAGATGCTAAGTACCAGGTATGCTGAGTCTGCCCAAACCTATTTTCCATCCTCAAGCAGTATGTCATGTTCTTGAGTGAGTTGTATATCTTCCCATTTAGTTGTATCATGCATACTATCTGTGTGACCATAGCCAAAATCAATGATATGTAGATTTGGTAGCAAAACAATCTATATTGATTTATTTTAGTACACTTTCAAGAATACAAAGCATGCTTACCTGTACATTCAGAGAGTAATTACATTTCTGATCAAAGTAGCTCTTGTCACAGGGCGGCTTGCTTTCACACATACGCTATCTGAGTAGGAGGGACACAAATCAGAGCAGTCTACCTGCAAGATTGACATTGGTATACCCTTAATTGGGGGAACACAGGAGAGTCCCCATTCCTCGATCATAGAGCACGACATCTTGACCAATATAATGGGCTGCACGAAGGAGAAGCAGTGAACATGTATGAAGAGGCCCCTACTATCGCTAATTGGGACAAAGGCTCCAAAAGTGAAGAAGAGGAAGATCCTCTTGACCAACAAATTCAAAACTCACCTATCAATCTGTCAGCAGCCATCACTGCCCTTGCAGATGTAACAATGACAACCAACCCAACTATCACCACCAATATGTCAACCACAGCAACAGCTGTAACAACAACCCATGCAGGAGGAAGAGTGGGACCACCAACCAGAGGTGGAAGCAGAGGACCAAGCGGAGGAGGAGGCCCTCCAGGAGGTGGTCTACCAGAAGGAGGTGGAGGCAGAAATGCACCAGGAGGAGGACAGCCACAACAACCAATCCAAGCAGATGACAAACCAATGGGAGCACTACCAACGATTTTCAAAGGGGATTGAACCAAAGCTAAGAGTTTCCTGCGAGAACTCTGAGCATACTTCCTTGTTAACCACAATGTTCCATCACTAGCCTCCTTCATCAAATGAGTAGCCATCGCCCTCACTTGCATCAAAGGAGCAGAGGTCAACTGATGGATGGAACAACAGCTGGACTGGCTTGGTATGCTCCAGCCAGTGGACAATGTGTGTGCGGTCTGGACAACATTCATCCACAACTTTGAGACTTGCTTCCTTGACTCACAAAAGGCACAGAAGTCACATATCGAACCACAGGAGTTAAAGATGAGATGGCCAGAAATAGATGAGTACATCTCCACATTTGAGAGTGTAGCACACAAGGCTGGCTACAATCCAATGGATCAGAATACAATGCAACTATTCCTGCAAGGATTACTGCACAGCATCAGACAAAAGGTGCTAGAAGACATGAATGTCAACACCTACAATCAGAGGAAAGCCAAAGCCATCAATGTTATGGCATCACAGCAAATCATTGATGCCTTGTACATGTGCCCAAATAACAACACCAGATGCACCCTGTTGTGGTGGACAGTTGGGACGCTTATGCTTACTAACATTCTGTCCATATATGTACATATTTCTCATGGTCCAGCCAGAGTCATCATCACTTCCCCCACCCTATTTTACACACCCTCTATTATGCTCTTGCCACTCCAGACTGCTGTTGTGTTGCCTCAGCTACTTACTAAGGTACTTACACTAATCTGCTGATGGTTTTCGTGGCCTTACTGCTGCTGAATCATGTCAATCACTGCTGGAAACTCTACTTAAATAGTCATGTATAAATATGCTCATAGAATGGGACCAAAGCCTTAAGCTTGGTCTCTTGTGAATCCTAGACATTCTCAGAGCAATCCTCCGAGTGATCTGAAGCTTCACAGCCCCTTTCCCCTCCCACTTGCGCCCTAGAATGTACCCTAGGGTCTGCTAAGCAACTTAGTGATGTGTTTCACTTAATCTACCATATATAGTAAACCGAGTCCCAATTGGGAACTCTTCAAACTCCAACACATATGTTAAGGGCTCAGAAAGGCATTGCCTTTCTTCACTTCAGACAGATGAAGGTCACTAAGTAACAGACCTCTCAGTGCTCTATAGAACCGCCCCATCTGCATCAGAAACCCAGCAGGAAGGAGCAGCTCCTTCCATTCACAAGCTTAGTGGCACACCAATGAACTAAGTGCAATACAAGGCATATCAGCACTCCAGCCCTTCCTTTGGATACATGTCTTAAGTATCCAAATCGACTCCTTCACATCTAGATCCCCTTCCTCCTTCAGGAGATAGAGGACAACAGCAGCCAGCACTGCCACTACCAACAGCCATTCTAACAAGGTGTTAGAACTCCACAGAAGATGACCAAGATGATGGTCACCAATGCAGATATCATCCTACACATACAGCAGAGGGACAGAGACAGGCCAGATGACCTAACCCCCAGACAAAGAGAATGAGCAGCCAAGGAGGCTGCCAGACAGAAACACCAACAGAACAGCCATGCTCAGTCCAGCGTGACACACCCCTTTCCAAAATAACTGGCAGTATCACACCCAGCAACCACAAAACCCCCAACCACCATGACAAGGGTTCAGACAAACCCCCTACAACTCCACCACTGCACCCAGGGCATGGAACAATCAGCCAGTGCCCATGGATATAGATCGAGTGCAAGCACCCAGAGGAAACTGGCAAGGATGAGGAGGAGGGCAATCCAGGGGAAATGTTGTAAGGACAGACAATAATAGAGCCCAACAAGGGGCACAAGGTGCATGCTTTACTTGTGGACAACAAGGACACTTTGCTCACACCTGCCCCACCAAGCAGCACTGATCCAACATGTGCACTGCCCAGCTCATAGACTGGTCCCCAGAAGATAATGAAAGCAAGCCCAGCGCCTCAAAAGTAGATCATCTCCACCAACAGCTCGAAATGCTCTCCCAGGAAGACCAGGAAGAGCTGATGAATTGTCTCAGAGTGAAAGAAGGAAATTTTTTGGAGGCCTAATCTGTATGGCCTGGATTAGGAGAACTGGATCAGATAGGATGTACCTTTCAATACAAAAATCTATGCAGCTACATTTATTCATCCATCTATCCAAGAAGAGGGCCAAAACAATTGCACTCCTAGACTCAGGAGCAACTGAAAACTTCATCAACATGCAGTATGCAAAGGAAATGCACTTTCCCATTAAACAATTAGAAAGACCCAGAACAGTCTATAATGTAGATGGGATGAGAAACAAGAATGGAGACATAGAAAATTACATGGCTTTAGAAATGCAAATGGGGAGTCAACGGACCTGGCTGTGATTCTTCCTTACTGCTCTAGGAGACCAAAAGGTCATCTTGGGATATCCATGGTTCACTGCCACACAACCAAAGATTGATTGGGCAAGGGGATGGCTCAAAAGCGATCAATTACCCCTCATTCTTCAAACCAAACTAGTGACCCTGTAACCGGCCTGGGGTGATGGTTCAACACCATCGCGCCCCTGTAAGTTGCGGAACTGGCCAATAGAGGACTCTGACCCCGTTTCATGTTCGTGCCCCGTTTCATGTACATCAGCTTGTGATTTTCTTGAGCCTTTTGTGCTACTGGTTGTTATTGTCTTGGTTGTGTTTCACGTATAAATAGGTAGCACTGCCCCCTTCAGGCCCTAGGCCTGCCCTCAAGTACCATGTACTATATATAGGGGACTCATTACACCTGGTAGAGGCAAGTTGAGTCTCTTGTCTCAATACTAGCAGTGTTCTACTTCGTTGTGGGTGGCTACTGAGTTGAAGCTCAGCAAGCGGTAACCCGGGTATCGACATCGACTTGCAGGTCGACTTCCTCTCTATAAGTCTTCTAGGACACTTAGAGTCCTAGCTTACCGACTTTGTGTGTCTATTGTTGCTGTCAAACCCTTGGCGGTGACATTAGACTCAACTTGTTTTCAATATGGCTAGCAGTTCCGAAGGGACACTGCAGACCACAACCCTCAATTGGGTAGATGCCACTGAAGGCAGAAGGAACCACAGGGTTCAATACATTTCCAAAGAACACCCAGCTAATCCCACAGATCGGGATATACAGATTATCGTCACAGCAAGAGGCAAAGCGCCAACTAACCCAAAGCTGGTGTGCATCCACAACGACAGGTGGAAGGAAGTCCATTGGACTGAGGGATGATACACCCTAGGAGCAGCAGTTCCACAGCTACACGAGTACGACACCAAAGGATCGGAAGCCGATGAGCTTCTCGACGAAGAACTAGAGGAGCCCGAAGTCGTCTCAGACACAGAATCAGATGAGGCGGTCAAAGAAATTGATGACGCCTTTAACAAGATCAAGATCACACCGGTGGAAGAAAAAGCACCAGTATTCCCCATCAGAACCCTCACTCCACTACAAGGACTGCCCACTGACGCCCTACCAGCAGGAGCCAGAATCCCCAGCCTCTCACAAGCCATGTCCACACAAACCACCACAGCTACGGCTGTTACCGCCCAACCATCCACAACTACCCAAAGCGCACCGCAACACATTCAGAATGTCCTCAGACAAGTCCTCAAAAGGTCAGGACCTCCAGGAGGATCCAGAGGAGGACCAGGAGGACCAGGAGGACCAGGAGGACCAGACCCAAACGCACCTTAAATACCGTGGCAGCAGCTGCCGATGTAAAAACCATGGGAGCACTCCCACAAGTCTTCATGGGAGATAGATCGAAAGCCGATGACTTCATTGAAGAAGTAAAAGGATACCTGCGCCTGAATGCAGATGTAGCAGGATACAACTCCCCATTCAAAAAAATTGCCTTCACCCTCACCCTCATCAAGGGAGAAAACACGGCCCAATGGGTCAGAGATATGGGCGAATGGATCGATAGATTACAGATGCCCCAAGACAACATCCCAGCACTATGGGATCAATTTCTCCTGGAATTCAGCCAACAGTTCCAGGACACCCAAGCGGCCCAGCGAGCCAGGAATGAAATCAGGGATTGTTGGATGAAGGGGTCTGACTACGATGAATATATCACCAGGTTTGAAAGCCTGGAAAGGAAGGCCGGATACACACTGGGAAATGAGGAGACTTATAACATCTTCCTCCAGGGGATCCCAGCGTCGCTCCTACACAACATTTTGAAGCCGCCAATCCCCCTCAACTACCACGACCTTAAAGAAAAGGTCAAAACCATTGCGCAAGGAAAGACTATCATAGATGGCATTCTAAAGAAAACCCTGGGAGCGCAATCGCCATTCCAGCGGTTCAACAATCCACCCAGACCACCACCATTCCAACAAAGGAACTGGCAACCGCGATACAATCAGGGGAACCACCCCCAGTATAACTCAACGAACGCACCACCGTCCATGAACAACACCCCGGTCCCCATGGACCTGTCCAGGGGCCGCACCCCTAATAATTGGAGGGGATGAGGAAATTGGAGACAGAGGACAGGACCGCCCGCCCGAGGAAACGTATCGGCACCAGGATATGAAGCAATGTGGTGCTTCAACTGCGGCAGGGAAGGACACTTCACCCGTGCCTGTCCTGACAGATGACAACAGCCCAGGAACCCATACAGGCAAGGCCCTAGGCAAGCAAATCTTATCGACTTCCAAGAGGAAGAAGATCAAGACTACCAGATGGCCGAGCCATCAGAGGGAACTTCGGTGGCTACCATGCGAGCACAATTAGAGGGGATGTCCCTCAACGATCAAATCAAACTAGCCAAGGAAATGGGGGTAGCACAGGATTTTCCCTCTGCCTAATCAGATCGGCCCTGCTTAGGCGAATCCATAGCGATAATGTGTATATATCAGCAAGAAAATCCATAACAGTCCGTTTCTATGCACGATCTATTGCAAAAAGAGCCAAAGGAGTGGCCCTCATAGACTCAGGGGCTACCGAAAATTTCATGAGCCTCGACTACGCCAAGTGGCTATGACTTCCCATCAAACGACTGGCGACCCTGAGGCCGTTATTCAATGTTGACAGGACAGAAAACAAGAGCGGAGCCCTCAAATACTACACTGATTTGCAGTTCAGAATGGGAACGCAAACGACAAACCAGAGGTTTTTCCTCTCAGATCTAGGGGACCATAAAGCCATCTTCGGGTACCCATGGTTCGCTTCGTCCAGCCAAAAATCGACTGGAAGAAAGGGTGGATCGATTTCACCCACCTCCCTATCGTCCTCTCAGCCCCAAATGCTGCCAAGGCAGTATATGTACCCCACACAAAGAACGTGCCAAGACCGATCAGGAGAAGAACCGACACCTACCTCCTAGGAAGGGTAACGATAGGAAGCACCACAAACGACCCCGAACCAAACAATGCGATACCAGCCAAGTACAGACGACACAGAAAGGTGTTCAGCGAAGAAGAATTGCAGCGAATGCCTAGTTCGACCATATGGGACCATGCCATTGAACTATTACCAGGAGCACCCGACACCATGCCTGGATGGCTGCTACCCTTAACACAGGAAGAAAAAGCCGAGATGCACAAATTTGTCCAAGAACACCTAAAGAGGGGAACCATCCATGTCTCAAAATCACCATATGCAGCCAACTTCTTCTTCGTGAAAAAGAAGGATGGAAAACTAAGACCAGTACAGGACTACCAGCCTGTCAACAAATGGACAAAGAAGAGCAGGAACATTTCGCCCCTCATCCCACAAGTCATGGACCAACTCAGCGGATGCACAAAATTCACAGTAGTGGATGTACGATGGGGCTATAACAACATCAGAATCAAGGAAGGGGACGAATGGAAGGCCGCCTTTCTCACTCACGAAGGACTGTTCGAGCCCACAGTCATGTTCTTCGGTCTTACTAATTCCCCAGCAACCGTCCAAATGATGATGAACACCATCTTCTGGCAAGAGGTGGGAGAGGGCTGGCTCTCAGTCTACATGGACGATATTGCCATTCACACGGCCAGACGACCACACGAGACAGAGGAACAACACACGGCCAGACATCGAGAGTACATCCACCACATGCTAGACAAGCTGGAAAAGAACGACCTCTACCTAAAACCAGAGAAATGCCAATTCAAGAAGGAGGAAATCAAATACCTAGGAGTCATCGTAGGGAAAGGCCACCTCAGAATGAGCCCCAAAAAGCTACAAGGAATCACAGACTGGTCCCCACCAAAGAACCTGACTGATGTCAGAAGCTTTCTAGGGTTCACGGGCTACTACTGCTACTTCGTACCAAATTACTCCAAAATCACACAACCCCTGCTTGAACTAACAAGGAAAACCACACCTTGGTACTGGGGAGAGGCACAAATGCAAGCATTTGAAGAGCTGAAAACCAGAATGTGCAGCAGCCCAGTACTAATTCAACCGGATGTCGAAAAGCAGTTCACGCTGCACGTCGACGCATCAGCATATGGTGTGGGTGCCGTACTCTCGCAGGAGGGACAGCACAACCTCACACCAACTTTGGCCCAACGACACAAACCAGTCCTACATCCAGTGGCATACTACTCAGCAATGTTCACACCCACTGAACGAAACTACGACATCTATGAGCAAGAACTGTTAGTCGTCATGAAAGCCTTAGCCCACTGGAGACACTATCTAGGATGGACAAAGACACTGTTCATAATCCGAACCGACCACGCAAACCTCCAATATTGGAAGTCACCAAGGAACTTGAATCGATGAACTGCACGATGGCACGCCGATCTTCAGGAATATGACTACACATTGGAATACATCCCAGGCAAAACGAACACTGCAGCGGATGCACTATCTAGACCATCAAACGCAGACCACAGCGAAGACGACAACAAAGATGTTACTATCATCCCGTCCCATAGAGTCCGAGCAGCACAAACAGCTCACGGGAAGACCATCATACCGAACCTCAAGGAACTCAGATGGGCTATCGTGAGAAATGCCCACGACACACCCACATCTGGCCATCCAGGAAGAGATGAGACCCTACGGAAAGTGCAAGAACGATACTGGTGGCCAAGAATGAGAGAATGGATTGCAGACTACGTCAAAGGATGCGCAACATGCCAGCAAGCCAAAATACTGACACATCGGCCCCATGTCCCCCTTTATCGAATCCCCTCTACACCAGGCACGCTGCCTTTCAAAACCATAGCCATGGACCTGATCACCGGGCTACCACCAAAGCGAGGGCTAGACGCAATCCTTACCATCGTAGACCATGGATGCTCTCGCGCCACCCTATTTCTCCCCTGCTCCACCAGCATCACGGGTGTCACACTGGACTGAGCGTGGCAGTTCTGTCAATGTTTCTGTCTGGCAGCCTCCTTGGCTGCTCGTTCTCTTTGTATGAGGGGTAAGGCGTCTGGCCTATCTCTGTCTGTCTGTTGTATATGTAGGATGATATCTGTGTCGGTGACCGTCATCTTGGTCGTCTTCTGTGGAGTTCTAACGCCTTGTTAGAATGACTGTGGGTAGTGGCGGTGCTGGCTGCTGTTGTTCCCTATCTCCTGAAGGAGGAAGGGGATCTAGATGTGAAGGAGTCGATTTGGATACTTAAGACGTGTATCCAAAGGAAGGGATGTCTGGAGTGCTGATATGCCTTGTATTGCACTTAGTTCGTTGGTATGCCACTAAGGTCGTGAATGGAAGGAGCTGCTCCTCCCTGCTGGGTGATCTGGTGCAGATAGGGTGATTCTATAGAGCACTGAGAAGTCCGTTACTCAGTGACCTTCGTCTGTCTGGAGTGAAGAAAGGCAACACCTTTCTGAGCACTTATCGTATGTGTCAGAGTTCAATGAGTTCCCAATCGGGACTCAGTTTACTATATATGGTAAATTAAGTGAAACGTGTCACTAAGTCGCTTAGCAGACCCTAGGGTGCGTTCTAGGGCGCAAGTGGGAGGGGAAAGAGGCTGGGAAGCTTTGGATCACTTAGAGGATTGCTCTGAGAATGTCTAAGATTCACAAGAGACCAAGCTTATGGCTTTGGTCCCCTTCTATGAGCATATTTATACACAACTATTTAGGCGGAGTCTTCGGCAGCGCCTGACGTGTTTCAGCGGCAGTAAGGCCATGAAAACTGTCGGCATATTAGTGTAAGTAGTTTGGTAACAAGCCGAGGCAACACAACAGCAGAAGGGATCGGCAAGAGTGTAATAGCGGTAGTGTAAGGTAACGAGGGGGAAGTGGTGACAACTCCAGCCAGACTGTGGGAAATATGTATGTATAAGGCAAGAAGATTAGTAAGTGTAAGCGTCCCAATTGTCATGGTGGACTATTGGGACGCTTACACTTACTAATTTTCTTGCCTTATATGTACATATTTCCCACAGCTCGGCTGGAGTCATCACCACTTCCCCCTCCCTACCTTACCCTACTGTTATTACACTCCTGCCGATCCCTTCTGCTGTTGTGTTGCCTCGGCTCGTTACTAAACTACTTACACTAATATGCCGACAAGTTTCGTGGCCTTACTGCCGCTGAAACACGTCATAGACTGCTGATGACTCCACCTAAATAGTTATGTATAAATACACTCATAGAAGGGGACCAAAAGCCTTAAGCTTGGTCTCTTGTGAATCCTAGACATTCTCAGAGCAATCCTCCGAGTGATCCGAAGCTTCCCAGTCCCTTTCCCCTCCCACTTGCACCCTAGAACGTACCCTAGGGTCTGCTAAGCAACTTAGTGACGTGTTTCACTTAATCTACCATATATAGTAAACCGAGTCCTGATTGGGAACTCTTCAAACCCCGACGCATACGTTAAGCGCTCAGAAAGGCGTTGCCTTTCTTCGCTCCAGACAAACCAAAGGTCACTGAGTAACGGACTTCTCAGTGTTCTATAAAACCAGCCTATCTGCGCCAGAACCCCCAGCAGGAAGGAGCAGCTCCTTCCATTCACGACCTTAGTGGCATACCAACGAACTAAGTGCAATACAAGGCGTATCAGCACTCCAGACATCCCTTCCTTTGGATATAGTATCCAAATCGACTCCTTCACATCTAGATCCCCTTCCTCCTTCAGGAGATAGGGAACGACAGCAGCCAGCACCGCCACTACCCACAGCCGTTCTAACAAGGTGTTAGAACTCCACAGAAGACGACCAAGATGACAGTCACCAACGCAGATATCATCCTACACATACAACAGAAAGACAGAGACAGGCCAGACGCCCTACCCCTCATAGCAATAGAATGAACAGCCAAGGAGGCTGCCAGACAGAAACATCGACAGAACCGCCACGCTCTGTCCAGCATGACACCAATAGTCCACCATGACATCATGAATGGAAGGGGTTCTGATGTCTGGTAGGAGCAGCTTCTGGGTGCTACTGGTGGTCATAGTATGCAATGCATATTATAGAGGTTGTAGTATGCAACTTGTTCATATAGATGACTAGAGTTCCATTACTAGTGGCCTTGATGTTTGGGTTCTGGGTGGGAAAGGTATCACCTTTCTGTCTGCATTTGTTTGGAGTTTCAAGTAAAAAGCAAATATGACTCTAAGTCAATTTAGCAAGCCTTAGGGTATATTCTAAGGTGCAAGAGGATGGTTCTGATGGTTCTTTAAGTTTAAGTTCACAAGGGATGAACTGTAAAGTCCTGTATTATATAAGAGACTAAGCTTAAGGCTTTGGTCTTGCTTTGGGGGGCTTTTATAGGCCCTGTGACTACTGTACAGTAAGTACATATGACTAAGTAGAAGGATGATGCATCTCTAAGGCCCCATACAGCTGCCAGGTTTCAGTTTCACTTAGCTGCTTGGTTTTGGTTTCAGAGTTCTCCAGAAGTCACTACTGTGACAGGGGTGTCCATGTAACATAACCTAATATTGGGATAATATTCCCAATACTGGGGTGCCAGTCACAACGCACATGATGTGTGATACATGATGCATGTGAGCAGTGGTGTGTGTGAGCTTGGGGATTCTCACCCAAGAGGATGCAGCAGTAAAATTTAATTTTTTGAGGGGCCTCTTTCCACCATTGTGCCATGTCTGGTCAACAGCTCCCAGAGAACACCCAGCCAGAATAGCAGCAACCTGATGAGGAGGAGGACTTTGACAAGGAGCACTAATCACATGCATCATGTGCATTGTGACTGTCTGGCACCCCAGTATTGGGAATATTATCCCAATATTAGGTTACATTACATTGGACACCCCTGTCACAGTAGTGACTTCTGGAGAACTCTAAAACTGAAACCAAGCAGCTAAGTGAAACCAAAACTGGGCAGCCATATGGGGCCTAAGGCATTGTACTAAGCATGTATGACTAAGTAAGTGATGACACATTCAGATGGCATCCTACTAAGTGTTGAGATGGAACGTCTGTGTGACTATGCCTGGACTGGACAGTCTCATGCTCAGGGGTTTGGTAGAACCGGCCTGGACATTACAAGGAGGCACTTGATGCTCCAGGACAATTACAGACTTAGTGAGCACATGTCGGCACATGGACTGCATGGACACCTACATATGTATGATACCCTAGAACAATGTGATTACGCCCTTATGGCCAATCTAAGAACTCTCTTTTGTTATCTGACCCGATTATTGTATGATCGAATTGTTTTAGATTGACACTTTACCTACTGTCTTTACAATCATGTAGTTACAGTCATATACAGACCTTTTAGTATGGTTCTACGCTTACACATACCCCTTCTGAGGGCTCAGGGTATGTGCAGACTCATTGGACTTGTCCATATGTAGAATATTGTAATTATGTGATATAGTGGATGCCTGTACTCACCCCTTAAGGGCTTATGGACATATGTAGACCATAGGGACTATAAATACACCCTTGGGAGTGAGCAAGATGTCTCATCTCCTACAGAGTTCTTTCTCTGTGTGAATACTCCTCTTCAGCTGCACTTCATCACTAAGCCTATATGACTAAGAGGTTTGATGATGCATTTAAGCGGCATCATGAGGCTGTGAGACTACAAAACATGGCAGGATATTAGTCTGAGAGTATTAGTAATGAGCCAAGGCAACACAACATAAAGTGGAGGGCAGTGAAGCATAATAGAGGTGTGGTAATGTATAGGGATGGATGTGGAAGCAGCTTCCTGCCAGTCCATGAGAAAGTAAGTAATATATATGGTAAAAGTGAGGTAAGCAAGATCAGTCTGGCAGTCCATAACACCCTCACCACCTTATCCCACACACATTCTTGTGCAGCATCACCCAAGTCCTATGCCACCTGTCACTGGCACCACCCCAGCTCTCTCGTGGCCACTCACCCTTTGTGCCAGTGGCTCCATGCACTCTGCATCACCTGCATCCATCCACCTTATGCTGCTGCAGGCCAATGCAATTGGAGGAGAAGGATCTCTGCTCTGAGCCATTGCACAGCTTGTCCACTCCACCTCATCTCTGTTTGTTTACTTTTCATCCACTATGACCCCCTTTCCCCCTTCCTTATATACCACTGCTTTGTCTAACCTATCTACATCTTCTTGCCCTGGCTTCTGTGTTTGCCACAGCCACCCTCATGTCAGCTTGCATGTCAAATGTGAGCCCTCATCTCATTCTGTCCACATCACAATGCCCATTCAAAAAGGCTGTCCTTGCCCTCCCTTATTGTCACCACCAAGGGTTTGACAGCAACAATAGACACACTATGTCGATGAGCTAGGCCTCGAAGTGACCTAGAAGACTTATAGAGATGAAGTCAACGTGTCTTGTTGATGTCGACGTCTGGGTTACCACTTGCTGAGCTCCTACTCAGTAGCCACCCACAATGAAGTAGAACACTGGTATGATTGAGACAAGAGACTCAACTTGCCTCTACCAGGCGTAAAGAGTCCCCTATATATAGTACATAGTACTTGAGGGCAGGCCTAGGGCCTGAGGGCAGTGTTACTACCTATTTATACTTTGAAACACGAAAGAGACAATAGCAACCAGTAGCAAAGGTCGCTCAAGAATCACAAGCTGATGTACATGAAACGGGGCAAGAAACATGAAACAGGGTCAGATGTTCTAATTGGCTGGTTCTGCAACTTACAGGGGTGCGATGGTGTTGAACCATCACCCCAGGCCAGTTACACTTATGGCACTGCATCACCCAACTCCCATGCCATGCATCACCAACATTGCCTCAAACAGTCACCGGATGCAGGGGGTGCCACTGGTGCTCCCTGGCCTGCACCTGTTATGACACCAACCCATGGCCACATCACTGGCATACAATAACACTGCCACAAACAACTGCTTGTGAGGTGGATCCTGGCCTGGCCCTGATTATGATGAGATTACTCAGAGGAGCCCACAATTGTGGGTCTTCTCAGATGCAGGAGCTGTGAATGACATAACAACAACAGGAGAAAGTGGGAGACAGCAGGTCTACCCCTACCCTTCTGGACCCATGGCCTGTTGTGGGTCATGGGTATGGGTGTGGGTAAGCCCAGAGTTTACCTGTCATATCCCTAGAGGCACTTTGCACTCAAGGGGCCATACACATTCCAGGCTTTTCCACCTGGTTTCATATGTTACTAGCTTCACATTTACTGTTTCTTCCTTCATTATGTAAGGCATGCAAGACTCTTCTGGTAAGTACAATGTACAGTAGTATTACTAGTATAGAAAGATGCCCCTTGTAACTGGCCTGGGGTGATGGTTCAACACCATCGCACCCCTGTAAGTTGCGGAACCAGCCAACTAGAGTATCTGACCCTGTTTCAAGTTTCATGCCCTGTTTCATGTACAACAGCTTGTGATTCATGTGCGGCCTTTTGCTATTGGTCGCTATTGTTCTCCGTCGTGTTTCACATATAAATAGGTAGTAACACTGCCCCTCAGGCCCTAGGCCTGCCCTCAAGTACTATGTACTATATATAGGGACTCATTACACCTGGTAGAGGCAAGTTGAGTCTCTTGTCTCAATCTTACCAGTGTTCTACTTCATTGCAGGTGGCTACTGAGTAGGAGCTCAGCAAGCGGTAACCCAGACATTGATATCAACAAGACACATCGACTTCATCTCTACAAGTCTTCTAGATCACTTCGAGATCTAGCTTATCGACTTAGTGTGTCTATTGTTGCTGTCAAACCCTTGGCGGTGACATTAGACTCAACTTGTTTTCAATACGGCTAGCAGTTCAGAAGGAACACTGCAGACTACGACCCTCGATTGGGTAGATGCCACTGAAGGAAGAAGGAACCACAGGGTTCGGTACATCTCCAAAGAACACCCAGCTAATCCCACAGATTGGGATATACAAATTATCGTCACAGCAAGAGGCAAAGCACCAACCAACCCAAAGCTGGTGTGTATCCATGGCAACAAGTGGAGAGAAGTCCACTGGACTGAAGGATGGTACACCTTGGGAGCAGCAGTCCCACAGCTACATGAATACGACACTGAAGGATTGGAAGCTGACGAGCTTCTCGACGAAGAACTAGAAGAGCCCGAGGTCATCTCAGACACAGAATCAGACGAAGCAGTCAAAGAGATCAACGACGCTTTCAACAAAATCAAGATCACCCTGGTGGAAGAAAAAGCATCAGCATTCCCCATCAGAACCCTCACTCCACTCCAAGGACTGCCAACCGATGCCTTACCAGCAGGAATTAGAATCCCCAGCCTTTCACAAGCCATGTCTACACAAACCACCACAGCCACGGCTGTCGCCCAGCCATCCACAACAACCTAAAGTGCACCACAACACATTCAGAATGTCCTCAGACAAGTCCTCAAAAGGTCAGGACCACCAGGAGGGCCCAGAGGAGGGCCAGGAGGACCAGGAGGACCAGGAGGACCAGACCCAAACATGCCACAAATACCTGTGGCAGCAGCTGCCGACATAAAAACCATGGGAGCACTCCCACAAGTCTTCATGGGAGACAGGTCTAAAGCCGACGACTTCATCGAAGAAGTAAAAGGATACCTGCGCCTGAACGCAGACGTAGCAGGATACAACTCCCCCTTTAAAAAAATCACCTTCACCCTCACCCTCATCAAAGGGAAAACATGGCCCAATGGGTCAGAGACATGGGGAGTGGATCGACAGGCTACAAATGCCCCAAGACAACATCCCAGCATTATGGGACCAATTCCTCCTGGAATTCAGCCAGCAGTTCCAGGACACTCAGGCGGCCCAGTGGGCCAGAAATGAAATCAGGGACTGCCAGATGAAGGGGTCCAACTACGACGAATATATCACCAGGTTCAAAAGCCTGGCAAGGAAGGCAGGATACACGCTAGGAAACGAGGAGACCTACAACATTTCCTACAGGGAATCCCAGCATCACTCCTCCACGACACCCTGAAGCCACTGATCCCCTCAACTATCATGACCTTAAGGAAAAGGTCAAAACCATCGCACAAGGAAAGACCATCATAGATGGCATTCTAAAGAAGACCCTGGCAGGGCAATCGCCCTTCCAAAGGTTCAACAACCCGCCCCGACCACCACCATTTCAACAGAGAAACTGGCAACCCCGATACAATCAGGGAAACCACCCCCAGTACAATTCAACAAATGCGCCACCATCCATGAACAACACCCCAGTCTCCATGGACCTATCCAGAGGCCGCACCCCAAATAACTGGAGAGGGCGAGGAAACTGGAGACAAAGGACAGGACCACCCGCAAGGGGAAATGTATCAGCACCAGGGTACGAAGCGATGCGATGCTTCAACTGTGGCAGAGAAGGACACTTTGCCCGCACCTGCCCTGAAAGGCGACAGCAGCCCAGAAACCCCTACAGGCAAAGCCCTAGGCAAGCCAATCTTATCGACTTCCAAAAGGAAGAAGACCAAGACTACCAGATGGCAGAACCATCAGAAGGAACCTTAGTAGCCACTATGCGAGCACAGCTGGAGGGGATGTCCCTCGATGACCAAATCAAACTGGCCAAAGAGATGGGAGTGGCACAGGATTTTCCCTCTGCCTAATCAGATTGGCCCTGCTTAGGCAAATCCATAGCGATAATGTGTACATATCAGCAAGGAAATCTATGACAGTCCGTTTCTATGCATGATCAATCGCAAAAAGAGCCAAAGGAGTGGCCCTCATAGACTCAGGGGCTACCAAAAATTTCATGAGTCTCAACTATGCCAGATGGTTACAACTCCCCATCAAACAACTTACGACCCCGAGACCATTATTCAATGTCAATGGAACAGAAAACCAAAGTGGAACCCTCAAATACTACACCGACCTGCAGTTCAAAACAGGAACACAGACCACGAACCAAAGATTCTTCTTCTCTGACCTAGGAGACCACAAAGCCATCTCCGGATACCCATGGTTCGCCTCCATCCAACCAAAAATCAACTGGAAAAGAGGATGGATCGACTTCACCCACCTCCCTATCGTCCTCTCAGCCCCAAATGCTGCCAAAGCAGTATACATGTCCCGAACAAAGAATGTACCACAACCAATCAGAAAAAGGACTGACACATACCTCCTGGGGAGGGTGATGATAGGAAGTGTCACGAATAATCCAGAGCAGAACAACGCCATACTGACTGAGTATAGACAACACAGAAAAGTGTTCAGCGAGGACTTGCAACGACTGCCCAGCTCAACCATATGGGATCATGCCATCGAGCTGTTACCGGGAGCCCCCGACACCATGCCAGGACGACTGCTGCCCCTCACACAAGAGGAGAAGGCTGAAATGCACAAGTTCGTCCAAGAGCATCTAAAAAGGGGAACCATTCGCATCTCAAAGTCGCCATATGCAGCCAACTTCTTCTTTGTAAAGAAGAAGGATGGAAAGTTGAGACCAGTACAGGATTACCAGCCTGTCAACAAGTGGACAAAAAGAAACAGAAACATCTCGCCCCTCATCCCGCAAGTCATGGATCAACTCAGCAGATGCACCAAATTCACAGTGGTGGACATGCAATGGGGCTATAACAACATCAGAATCAAAGAAGGGGACGAGTGGAAAGCTGCGTTCCTTACCCACGAGGGACTGTTCGAACCTACAGTCATGTTCTTCGGTCTCACCAACTCCCCAGCAACCTTCCAAATGATGATGAATACCATCTTCCAGCAAGAAGTAGGAGAGGGCTGGCTCTCAGTCTACATGGACGACATCGCCATTCACACAGCCAAACGACCACACGAAACAGAGGAACAACATACTGCCAGACATCGGGAGTATGTCCACCGCATGCTGGACAAGCTGGAAAAGAACGACCTCTACCTCAAACCAGAAAAATGCCAATTCGAGAAAGAAGAGATCGAATACTTAGGGGTCATTGTAGGAAAAGGCCATCTCAGGATGAGCCCCAAAAAGTTGCAGGGAATCGCAGACTGGTCCCCACCAAGAAACCCAACCAATGTCAGGAGCTTCTTGGGATTCACAGGCTACTATCGCTACTTTGTCCCGAATTATTCGAAGATCGCACGACCCCTGCTTGAACTAACAAAGAAAGCTACACCGTGGCATTGGGGAGAGGCACAAATGAAGGCATTCAAAGAGCTCAAAACAAGGATGTGCGGCAGCCCAGTACTGATCCAACCAGATGTCGAGAAGCAGTTCACACTTCACGTCAATGCATCGGCATATGGCGTAGGGCCGTACTCTCACAGGAGGGACAGCACAACCTCACACCAACCTTGGCCCAGCGACACAAGCCAATTTTACACCCAGTGGCATACTACTCAGCAACGTTCACACCACAGAATGGAACTACGACATCTATGAACAAGAACTGTTAGCCATCATGAAGGCTCTAGCCCACTGGAGACACTACTTAGGATGGACCAAAATGCCATTCATAATCCAAACCGACCATGCCAACCTCCAATACTGGAAGTCACCAAGGAATCTAAACTGATGGACCGCACAATGGCACGCTGACCTCCAAGAATACGACTACATACTGGAATACATCCCAGGCAAAACGAACACCGCAGCAGACATGTTATCCAGACCGTCAAACATGGACCATGGTGAGGACGATAACAAAAACATCACAATCATTCTGCCCCACAGAATTCAAGCAGCACAGACAATCCATGGGAGAACCATTGTACCAAACCTCAAAGAGCTCAGGCGAGCTATCATTAGGAACGCCCATGACACACCCACATCTGGTCATCCAGGGAGAGACGAGACCCTAAGGAAGGTACAAGAGCAATACTGGTGGCCAGGGATGAAGGAATGGATTGCAGACTACGTCAGAGGATGTGCGACATGCCAACAAGCCAAGATACTAACACACTGGCCCCACATCCCACTCTACTGAATCCCCTCAGAACCGGGCACCCTACCATTCCAAACCATATCCATGGACCTAATCACCAGACTACCACTAAAGCGAGGATTAGATGCAATCCTCACCATTGTTGATCATGGATGCTCCCGTGCCGCCCTATTCCTCCCCTGCTCCACCAACATTACGGGGCCAGGGATCGCCCAACTGTACTTAGATCACCTCTATCCATGGTATGGGCTACCAAGAAAAATCATCAGCGACAGAGACCCACAGTTCACATCAAGTTTCAGAAGGGTGCTCACCAAGAGACTAGGGATACGACAAAATCTGTCTACAGCAGCCCACCCTCAAACTGATAGCCTATCCGAACGAAAGAACCAATGGATAGAACAATACCTGCAGCTGGTGACAAGCAGACAGCCGGACGACTGGATGGAATGGGTTGCAGTTGCAACCGCAGTGCACAACAACCGGAAGAATAGCACCACTGGGCTATCTCCCAATCAAATTCTGATCGGCTATGAACCAACACTGGGGCCTGGAGATTTGGGGGTCCAAACCAACAATGAGGCAGTAGAACAGCAGACACGGAGAATGGAAGAGGCATGAGAGCAAGCAAACAAAGCAATCAATAGAAAGGCAGCCAAAGTACCAATGGGTCAATATAGGGCCGGGGACCAGGTGTGGCTGGAAGGAACCCACCTGATGCTCCCACATCAAGGGTCCAAATTAAACCCGAAATGGTACGGCCCTTTCAAGATCCTCAAAGAAATATCCCCGGTCGCCTTCCTGCTACAACTCCCCGCCTCATGGCTGATCCACCCAGTGTTTCATGCCTCCCTCCTTACCCCATATAGGGAGATGGACACCCACGGGCCCAATTACACCCGACCTCCCCCTGATTTGATTGATAACGAAGAACAATACGAGGTGGAGCAGATCAGAAACCATTGCCATCAAGGGCGATCAAGGAAGCTGCAATATCTCATAAAGTGGCAGGGCTATCCTGAAAGTGATAACACTTGGGAACCAGCTGACCAAGTGCATGGCCTGGATCTCCTTCGGGAGTATCACAAACGCTGGCCCTTGAATGATATAAAAGGGAAGCAGAAACCCCCAGCGAAATCAGCAGCTCAATCCTCTTCTACTCCTCACCACACAATTACTTCCTCATGTCTTCACCCATCCCAGTCCCAGTTCTGGCCCCTGCCACATGTATCGCAACTGAGGAGGCTGTCCAGCCTCCCTCTGCAGTGGCCAGCCCCAGTTGGGCCCCTACCACCCCTGCCTCCAACACCATCCACCTCCCGGGCGCATTCCCTGACCTGAGACTAACGCCTTCTGGGAAGGCCCTCTCTCCCCAGGCACCGTCTGATCCGTCCTGGACAGATATGAGAACCTCAACCCAACCCAACTCCGCCAACTGGCTGCGGGTCTGGCCTCCACACTCCAGCAGTGGGAGACACTCTTCCAAGATGAGGTGCGATGCCTCAAACGCCAATTCAAGGAGGTCAATAAGGACAACCATGAGCTCAAGGCGTGAATCCAGCAGATTGACGGAGAGCCCCTCCTATGCCCCAACAGATATTTCAAGAACGACGGGAGGCTTCCCAAGTTCACCATCACAACCCCAGACAGCGAAAAGCCCGCCATCTTCATCAAGCAGCTGGACGATGGACAGGTGGCCGGTCTGGCGGCCAATGCAATGGGTGATCACAACGCCCAGATTATCGAGCTTTACGCTTGCCCCAAATTCGATGACTTTCCCCTCTCCCCACTCCCGCCTTGGTTCCACGCCCACCTCTGGGGAACCAAGGTTGACTACCACCCACTCCGAGAGGCCATCATCGAGCTGGATGACTGGCCCCTCCTCGCCAAGATCACATGGTACTGAGTCCTGGACTGCGAAGTCAACACCCTGCACGCTGAGCTCCACCTGGCTCAGGCAAATCTGGCGGCATCTGAGGCCGCAAAACAAGTATCCGAGGACCAGCTCATCATGGCAAGGGCAGGAAAGAAAGTCCCACAAGTGGGAGTCGAGCGATACCAGCCCCAGTTAGCAAGATGATCGGGATGGAGGAAGACAGGATGAGGGCATCCTATCTAGTGAGGGAGTGATGTAACCAGCCTGGGGTGATGGTTCAACACCATCGTGCCCCTGTAAGTTGCAGAACCGGCCAACTAGAGTATCTGACCCTGTTTCAAGTTTCGTGCCCCGTTTCATGTACAACAGCTTGTGATTCGTGTGTGGCCTTTTGCTATTGGTTGCTATTGTTCTCCGTTATGTTTCACATATAAATAGGTAGTAACACTGCCCCTCAGGCCCTAGGCCTGCCCTCAAGTACTATGTACTATATATAGGGACTCATTACACCTGGTAGAGGCAAGTTGAGTCTCTTGTCTCAATCTTACCAGTGTTCTACTTCATTGTGGGTGGCTACTGAGTAGGAGCTCAGCAAGCGGTAACCCAGACATTGATATCAACAAGACACGTCGACTTCATCTCTACAAGTCTTCTAGATCACTTCGAGATCTAGCTTATTGACTTAGTGTGTCTATTGTTGCTGTCAAACCCTTGGCAGTGACACCCCTGGCGTGAACTGAATGTTCAGTTGGTTGG
The DNA here is from genome assembly GCA_022376555.1 of Russula compacta. Lineage (NCBI taxonomy): Eukaryota > Fungi > Basidiomycota > Agaricomycetes > Russulales > Russulaceae > Russula > Russula compacta. The sequence continues at coordinate 60,398 of WTXH01000163.1, forward strand.
GTCAAATAGCACAGGTATGTGACCATAGTATGTATCTATCCAAGTGAGGTATGACACCTTCCAAAAATGGTTTGAACTTGTTTGAATGCATTCAGACATGTTCTCTTTTCTGTGGTATTTCACAAACCTGGAACCAGACCTGCCATTCAGTTCAGCCTATATCTCTGAACTCTGAACTGGACTTTGAGTTCAGTTCAGTTAGGTTCAAGCTCAAACCATAAGTTGAACTGAACTTTCCCATCACTAGTTGTATATATACTCTGACAAGTTTTGTGGCTCTAGCGAGATGGTGAGTTGCTTGAGGCATAGGTTGCAGTATACAGATAAGAGCACATAATTTTTATTTGAGTATATACATGAAGTGAGGTCAAAGTGACATCAAAGTGAGAGCCCTAAGGGGACAGTCAAAGTGAGAACACTTTGGAGGCACTTCAGCATGAAAGAAGCAGCTTCCAAAATGCTACTTGAAGCACCATGTTGAAGCAATCTTTGACCACATCTAATACATGCTGCATTAACATAAATCAAGTGGTGGATGACTAAGCAGTTTTGAGCTGTGCCATGGCAGCACTAATGTTAAGCCACTCTAAGTATTTTTCCTATTTTCCTGATGGCCTTGTAATGTAGTATGTACTAGTCCTGAGCCAAGCATCAGTAAAACCCTTTACTGCTTAGACCTGCTTAGACATGTTTTAAGCTGGCTAAGAGGGCTAAGCAAGTGAAACTTCCTTAAACTTGCTTATACATTTAATATCTAAGCAAATAATGGATTTTGAGCAACAATTTATGATCTAAGCAAATCATAAACTTAAGCAAACAATTTATGCTAAGAGCTAAAAGAGTTAAGAGAATTCCCAAGGAGAATACTTCAGGCAACGCGATTCACTTTCCGGTCACTTTCCGATCACGTACAGTCACACACGGTCATGACTGGGCCCCAGACACGCCCGGAAGCGGATCGCGTGCGATCGCGCGTGGGGTGGCCAGGTTTGGGTGGGCAGGTGCGGCGCGCGATTTCGGAGCAGGGCCCATATGCGAGTTTGTAACCTGCAGGTAGTTTTGAGTGTACCCGTACCCGTACCTGCAACCCGCAGGTCACAAGCCACAGGTCAGACGGGGAGGGGTAGACCCGCTGTCCCCAGTCTCCCATTGTGCCGTTCACAGCTCCTGCACCTGAGAAGACCCACAATTGTGGGCTCCTCTGAGTACAGGAGCTGACAACAACAACGACACCACATTGTCGTCGTTGGGACTGGGGCAGAGGTCTGCCCCACGAGCAGTGGCTCGCAGCAATGTTGTTGTAGGCCAGGGAGTGGCTGTGCCGCCCCTGCACCTGGCGACACAGTAGAAAAGCTTGCAGGCATGGGTGGCCGTCGTCGGGCACACGTGTGGGTTGCAATCGTGAACACAAGCAGAAAGAAGAGAAAAAAAACACTCACCCACAAGCACAGGTGGGCACAGGCACGCAAGCAGGCAAATGCGGGGCACGGGCGCGCGGGCGGGCGCGGGTAGGTGGTGGGAGCAGGCAGGGCCGGGCGCGTGCGGGTTGCAATCCTGAACACGTGAACATAAAGAAAAGAAAAACAAAAAGATTACTCACCCACAGGCAGGGGGACACAGCACTGTGGGGTGGAGGGATGCAGGAAGGCAGGAGCGCGCGGGCACAGACAGGCGTGGGCGGGCACAGAGGCGGACGGGCGCGGACGGGCGCAACGAGGGGCGGGTGGGAACAGGGTGAAGTTGGCAAGGAATGGATGTGTGAACATAAAGAAGAAGAACTAAAGAAAAGAACTACTCACCCATACCCATCCAGAATGACCTTCTTAGAGGGCAAATCGGCAAAACGTTCTGGCCCAGCTAGCGAGCCAAAGCGGGTTCGTCGAGCCGAACGCGTCGGTGTTGTTCGAGCGGGATGGGTGTCGTGCCAGGGCCAAGCGCGGCAGCGGGAGAGGCGAGGGACTACGGTGCGATGGATAGCACCGGGATACGATGTCCCGGCGATCCTGGGCTGGAGTTTGGGGCGAGGACAGAGAGGACCTCGGTGTGAGATTGGAGGGTGATCAGGACGGATTCGGCGGTCGGTAAGCGGCCAAGAGAGAGAGGGACGCAGAAAAGGGAGAGACGTCACCTGGGATCGCGGGCTTTGGGCGTGTTAGATTGCTCGACAGGCAAACGTTCAAAACGACAGCGTCGCATATCCACGTGAGCCGTGTTCATTGTTCCCTGTTTGTTATTTTTTGTGTTGACGTTGATTGTGCGAGTTCCTCCGCTGTGCATCCCCTTGTTCCTTTCCTCTTGCTCCCTTTTTCTTTCTTTATGTTCACATTTGCAACCCACTCGCATCTGCCTGGCCGCACCCACCTGTGCGTGCCCGCCTTTGCCTGCTCCTGGCTGCGCCCATCTGCCCCTGCCCACGCCTGCGCGCCCCTGCCTTCCTGCACCTCACTGTGCCATGCCCTGCCTGTGCCTGGATGTGTGTGAGTAGTGGGAGAGTTCAAGCCAAATTGCGCGCTCGGTGCGTCCGAGTCGAGTTTTCCATTTCGAGGCAACCACCCACGCGCCGTGCTCGAGGTCGAGGAGGTGGTGCCTTTGCCTGGTGGGTTTGGGTCGTCGGGGAATGAGTATGTGTTCTCGATGGAGCGCTCGGCGTGCGCGCTTTTTGGCGTCGTCACCCATGGCGTGCACATGACTGTGTACGAGCAGGGACGAGGTGCGGACGGGAATGTAAGTGCTGTGCGCGTGTGGGTTCCGCAGCGACGATGCTGACGTGTGTGCGTCATTTATCTTTTCGTCGCTCTCTCCCTCCCCTCCCCGTTTGCCATCTTCTCACTTGCGTGCGGGCCTGCCCCCCCCCTTTTTTTTGGCGCTGCGCGCGTATGGAAAGTTACCCCAACATGCTCGATAACTCTGTCGCGGGCGGTATCGCGGGTGGGACGAGCGCGCTCGATACGCTTGTTAAGGAGGCCGCAGAGGAGGCGAGCCTGGACCCTGAATTGGTGCGAAAGCGGGCACGCTCAGTCGGTCCTGTGAGTTATTACCGCCAGACCAACGCCGGGTGGTTGCAGCCAGAGGTCCAGTACGTGTATGATCTTCGTTCACATTTCCAACTGCTCATGCGCGCTTGTGTGGAGCCGCCCCTGCCTGTGCCTGCTTGTGCCTGTAAGTGAGTTTATCCTTTTTTTTTCTGCTTGTGTTCATGATCATAACCTTCGTGCATGCACCCATGTCTGCACACTCCTCCCTTTGACCATGCCCGCCTGTGTCTGTGGGTGAGTTTTTTCTTCTTTTTCCTTATGTTCTGATTGCAACCCACCCGCACTTGCACCTGCGTGCATGCACCCACCTTTGCCTGCAGGTTACCCACCCCTATGCCGATGCTCCACACTCTACAACAACTCAATCTGTGCACGTTGATGCATGTCAGAGGTGAGCGTGAGGGTCTGTAGGTCTTGTGCTGAACACATGGTGCGAGAATGCAGTGACGTTGCAAGGCTTTTGGCCTGTGTGGATCAGCATGCTCACATTGTATACCTTCTTATCTGCTTGTACTTTTGAAATGTTGCCATTAATATTGATTTATCCTTAACAACTGTGATGTGCTTAAAATACACAGTTTTACTTATTTTGCTTGAAGTGGGCACTTAATGTACTTAACAGCTATGATTTGCTTAAATTTTGATTGCTTGACATTGCTTAGTTTGCTTAATCTGTCCTTAAACAGCTGCAAGTGACTTAACCAAGTGATCTCAGCAAATTTAAGAGATTGGACCTCCTTAGCCTAAGCAGATTTTCTCTTAGAGAAATCTGCTTAAATCTTCTTATAATGTCTTTTAAGAGAGTTTAAGGAGGATTAAGTAATGAGGACTTTTCCTGATGAATTGTCCCTCTTAGTCCCTGCAACTTGAAGAAGTGAAGTAAGAGGGGTGGAAGCGCACTCAACGGGGAGCTACTTTTTGGAGATAATTTTCAGGGGTGGGGGTATGTACACGCGAGCCGGTATTAGGGAATGACACAGGTGCCAGACACCCGCACGGGTCATGGGTTGGCAAGTCCGGCACCCGCACCCTTACCCGCACCCGTGCTGCAGGTAAGTCGGCCTGAAGAACTGAAGCACGCACTGTCACCGTATCGCAAACAGCTCGACACATATCATTGTGGCAGGATATTTGATGGATAGTGAGCGTAGAGAAGAGGAAAGGAAAGAAGGGGCATATGCGCGCTTCTCCCAGGCGAGCCAGTGAAAAAAAAAGCTGGCAACAAAAAAATGGCGGAAACCCAGGCCGTTAAATAACAACGAAGGGAGCCCGGTTCTCTACTCTTCGCGTATGTACGGCCTAATGTATTTATCGATATAGGACTGAGGAATGCCCGCCTCGAGGCCATCCTTGATTGCCTGGTTCATCGCATGAACAGTGCCCTCTGTTGGGTTACCGGGAATGGTATGAGTGGGGTCTAAGTATATCAGCGCATTAATGTGGACCGTCTTCGTGTCCAATTCTTCTATCTTGACCAGCTCCTCTTCCTCTATTATCTTGGTCAGCTCGACATGCAATTTTCTCGTCTGGTAATCAGTCCCTTCGTTCTTGTCCATGGCCTCCTTGTCCTCGGGAGTGAGGTGGTATATGAAACCATACACATGCTCCTCGGGGTGAGGAACGATATTTGTCCAGCCCAACTCATCAGTGATAAAACGCCTATGAGATCGATGAGTGGGGGAAACGGTGAGGCCGTGAAGATCTCACCAGTCGTACAGTATTCCAATCCCAAGGAGCATGCTGTTCGGGTAGAGTTTCTTCATTTGTTCTCTCCACATGTTGCTACCGTAAGTGAAATAAGGGATGCTCGGGAATGCTTTAGACATCGAAGATGATGATAGTAGGGTCGGTAGGGCAATGAAGTGCAATTAAAGTCGAAAAGGGGGGTGAGAAAGTGAGGAGGGTACCGGATGGGGGCTGTCGGCGTTAGTGTATCACTAGTACTTAGATCGCTGTATATATGCATGGAGGATAGTGTTTGGCCTCGCGTGGCACCTGCCCAATACTGGCTTTCTAGCCTGGCTATACGTCGCAAGTAGAGTAGATATTGATGTCCAAGTAACCCTCCCAACTGCGGAATCAGGAAGAGTGTTACGTCCGGGGTTGTGAGTTCTCCTGTCCGATTTGTCAGCGCACAGGCATTGAAGATGAGATGTAGTGTCAACACGTGGTTGAGATCATGATAAGTGGGCCTGTAATGATCGACTATGGAAGGTATGTTCCATGCAGTGCACCTTTGCGGTACCAATCGAGTTGAAAAGTCCGGAGAACGGGACGCACAGCCTCTGCACCGGCGCTCGTGATACAAGGACAAAGCGAACTCAATGGCAGGTCTAGGTACCCCGACGTCATGACTTGACAGAATCAGCGCCAGCCTCTCTGCTCGACTACGTTGTCAACGCAGTACGTCGTATGCACAACACCGGCCAGGACGTAATTAGAAAGCGGAGTCTGGGTGTTAGGCTGAGAAGACAGCATATTAATCGTTCTATTCCGAAAGGGCCCAGATGACAGCGCTTACGGTGGGCGAGAAGGATCAGGTTACGTTTTTGAATAATTGAGTCGCGCCTGGCCAATTCCCATGTCGCTTCACCTTGGCTGAGCGAGTTTAGGCATGACATGGTGACAACCGAACATGCAACGTTCATGCTTGCTGTCATGGCCATCATTTTTTCTACATCCCATTTGCCGAATACAATGTCCTCCCAACCTCCTCAAGCTATTTCTACCAAGGACCTCAATACTGCAAATGCAAAGTATGTATGCAACTCATCTCCACAAGGTGAGTCCATTCATTTTCCAGTGTGTTTCCTTTAGGGATGCACACTGTACTGTAGTATGGGTACAACCATTCAATGGACAGGCATGAGACAGGAATGTTCAACCATCTGCCATCCATCCAACCCTGGTCAGCCAAGGCCTAACAGAGATGGGATAGGCTTGAAGATGGCTGTAGTATGGAAAAAGATGGGTACAGTAATATTTAAAACATATTAATCATGCCAGGATAAGATAAATATATTACTTTTGGTTAAATACATCACAAACACTGAATAACTCAAAGCCCAAGGCAAGCATGGCTTCAAGAAGCAGGGTAGTGATGGCCCAAGTGATGAGTGTGACTCCAATGCTCCAAGATGTGGGGGCAGTGAGTGGGCACATGGCCCAAGTGGCGAGTGCAATCCCAAGACATGGTGGCAGAAGGTGTGGTGCTAAGTGAGGGTGGGTGCATGGTGCATGCGCAGCTCTAATGGCTGAGGGCAGCTTTGGCCCTGACATGGTCAAGATGGAGCCACTTCTTGACAAGCATAAGGATGCGAATTGTGTCTGCTTGAAGTCTGGCACATTGGAGAGAGATTGTGTCCTGCCCACCCAAAAAAATCCTTTCAACAGCAACAGCAGAACCTATGACACAGACAATTCAGATCTAAGTTGTGTGAATTAAATTGCCAAAACACTGACCAGGAATGTGTTATGGTGGACAGTTGGGACACTTATGCTTACCAATCTTTTGTCCATATATGTATATATTTCTCATGGTCCAGTCAGAGTTGTCATCACCTCCCCCACCCTACTTTACACACCCTCTATTATGCTCTTGCCACCCCAGACTGCTGTTGTGTTGCCTCAGCTATTTACGGAAGTACCTACACTAATCTGCCAATGGTTTTTGTGGCCTTACTGCTGCTGAAACATGTCAACCACTGCTGGAAACTCTGCTTAAATAGCTATGTATAAATATGCTCATAGAATGGGACCAGAGCCATAAGCTTGGTCTCTTGTGAATCCTAGACATTCTCAGAGCAATCCTCTGAGTGATCTAAAGCTTCAAAGCCCCTTTCCTCTTTCCACTTGCACCCTAGAATGTACCCTAGGGTCTGCTAAGTGACTTAGTGACATGTTTTACTTAATCTACCATATATAGTACACTGAGTCCTGATTGGGAACTCTTCAAACTCTGAGACATATGTTAAGTGCTCAGAAAGGTGTTGCCTTTATTCACTTCAGACAGACAAAGGTCACTGAGTAATGGACCTCTCAGTGCTCTATGGAACCACCCCTCTGCACTAGCAACCCAGAACTAAGGAGCAGCTCCTTCCATTCATGACCTTAGTGGCATATCAATGAACTAAGTGCAATACAAGGTGTATCAGCACTCCAGACATCCCTTCCTCAACATCAACTTGATAATATGCTTCTTGAATATCCAAATTGACTCCTTCGCACCTAGATCCCCTTCCTCCTTTAGGAAACAGAGTACAAATACAGCCAGCACTGCCACTACCAACAGCCATTCTAACAAGGTGTTAGAACTCCACAGAAGATGACCAAGACAATAGTCATTGATGCAGATATCATCCTACACTTACAGCAGAGGGATAGGGATAGACCAGATGAACTAACCACCAGACAGAGAGAATGAGCAGCCAAGAGAGCTGCCAGACAGAAACATTGACAGAACTGCCATGCTCAGTCCAGCATGACATTAGACCAAGCTTATCAGTCACCATGGAAGAATCCTGAAGAGAACCACTTGTTTACCTGAGAGCTTTTGCAGGAAGCCTCAGAGTCTGCCTCCTATGAAGAACAGAACCAAATCTCCCAGACTACATCACAGGACAAAGCATCCATTAGACAGTCCAGGGACCAAACTGAGGATACACCTTTAACTTCCACAGTGAACACACCAGTGCAATCAGAAGACACCCAGTTGAATTTATCCAAGGATACTGGTACACCCTCACCAGAGACAAAACAGTGTTATCTGGGTGTACAACTAAGACAGAATTGAACATGGAACAGCAGGAACAGAATATCCACCAGTCAACGACCCCTACCACCCTGATTACCAGGCTCAGTAAGTCACACTAATCCCTGCAGTTGTTGCCGAAGAACTAGAACCCACAGTACCAGGAACTTACACCCCTCACACCCATTCCACCAGGAGGACCACCCCCAGGTCCACAACAAGCAGGAGCACAAGCTGCTCCTCCCCCAGGCAATGGAAAATGGAATGGCACCTCCCCAGAAATATACACAGGAGACAGAAGTTGAAGCGACAAGTTCCAGAGGGAATTTAAACTCTATAGACTGCTTAATGAAGACAATGAAGCAATGCAAGTCCCATACAAGTGAGCAGCTTTAGCCTTGTCCTACATCAGAGGACCCCTAGTCAATGACTAGGTCTACCAACAAGTTGATCACCTCAGCAATCAGCACCACACCCACAACATACCCATGCAGGATGAAGTCCACTGGGCAGAATTTGAAACAGCTTTTACCACTGCATTCACCAATATCCACAAGGTTACCAAAGCTACCACCATGCTCTAACAACTCAGAATGAAACAAGGTGACCTAGATGGATACATAGCTCAGTTCAAGAGCTTAACTATGAAAGCTGGATATGCACTTGACACACCAGGAACTCTACAAATGTTCCTACAAGGACTACCATCTGGTTTAGGATGATGAACACTTAGAATGCACCCTGGACTAACCATCTTTGACAGTTATGTCCAGGCAGTCCAGAAGGAATCTAAAGTACAGGAGCAGGAGAACCTGATCTTTGGAGAAGGGAAATGGCCAATGCCAAACTGGGGACCCAAGAGACCCCCACCCTGTCATGCAGCCACATCTCCTAAACCCCAGTTCACTCAGAGATACCCTTACACCAATGACACTTCTATGCAAGTAGATACCATTAGGGAAGCAGACACCAATGATGCCAAGAAGAAGCACAGAGAAGAAGGATGATGCTTTGAATGTAGCAAGCAAGGCCATATGGCCAAGAATTGCCCCACCAAGAAGAGGCCACTCTAGAAACCATCTTACATTAAAATGGTCCAAAGCAATGATGAATACTATGAAGAAGAAGATGAGAAAATGGAAGAGGCCAGAAAGAACCTCAGGAAATGGACAAAATTGAAGATATGGTCAATAGTATGGTCACCTTCTCTGACAACAAGAAGGTGCAATGGATGAATGCAATGCAAGCCAAAGGAGTGGATTTTTCAACTGCCTGAATGACATGGCCATCATTTAGGCACTGTTCTCAAATAACGTATTTGTACCCAAGATTTGATCAGTACAAACTCAAATAATACTACATTTATAGAACAGAAGGGCCGATGCAACAGCATTGGTGGACAGTGGAGCCACAGAAACTTTCATCCACCACAAACTCATACAATGCTTCCAGATCCCCACAGTACCCCTCAAAAAACCAAGAATTGCCTAGGAATGTTGATGAAACCATCAACCAGGCTGGGAAAATTACTGACAAAGTAGAACTTGAAATTTGACATCAAGGAATCACAAAAAAATTACCCTTCTTTGTCACTAGCTTAGAACATGATAACATCATCTTGGGATACCCATTCCTAGCCACCAATGAACCAAAGATTGATTGGAAGAAAGGAACTGTTGAAGGGAGCATTGTGGTGTCCACAGCCAATGCTCACAAATGGAAGGTGCTTTCCCAAATCAGGAAAACCACCACATCTACACACTTGGTGATCCAAGAAGCAGAAAAGAAAGACAAGAAGACCTGGGATCAAATAGTACCAGAAAAATACCACCCATTCCAGAAAGTCTTCAGTGGAGAAGCATAAAAACAGATCCCAGAAACAAAACCTTGGGACCATGCTATAGGTCTAAAACCAGACACTCCAGCATCATTTAACTGTAAAGTCTACCCCCTATCACCCAAAGAACAAGAAGCATTGGAAGAGTTTCTAAAGGAACACCAGGAAAAGAAATACATTGAACCTTCCAAATTGCCATACACCTCCCCCTTCTTCTTTGTTAACAAGAAAGATGGAAAACTATGACCAGTCCAAGACTATAGAAAGCTCAATGAATGGACTATCCCATGATGAAGTGCAGCTGAAGAGGGTGGTTCACACAGAGAAAGAACTCTGTAGGAGATGAGATGTCTTGCTCACTCCTAAGGGTGTATTTATAGTCCCTATGGTCTACATATGTCCATAAGCCCTTAAGGGGTGAGTACAGGCGTCCACTATATCGCATAATTACAATATTCTACATATGGACGAGTCCGAAGAGTCCGCACATACCCTGAGCCCTCAGAAGGGGTACGCGTAAGCGTAGAACCGTACTAAAAGGTCCGTATGTGATTGTAACTAACTGATCGTAAAGACAGTAGGTAAAGTGTCAATCTGAAACAGTTTGATCATACAATAATCGAGTCAGATAACAAAAGAGAGTTCTTAGATCAGCCATAAGGGCGTAATCACATTGTTCTAGGGTATCGTACGTATGTAGGTGTCCATGCAGTCCATGTGCCGACATGTGCTCACTAAGTCCGTAATTGTCCTGGAGCATTAAGTGCCCCTTGTAATGTCCGGGCTGGTTCTACCGAACCCCTGAGTGTGAGACTGTCCGGTCCGGGCATAGCCGCGCAGACGTTCCGTCTCAACATCCCAAACAACTACCCTCTGCCCTTGATTAGAGACCTAATAACTCAACTTGCAGGGAAGAGACACTTCACCAAGTTAATGTACGTTGGGGGTACAATAATATCCTCATCTGATCAGAAGACCAACATAAAGAAGCCTTTAAAATGAACAGAGGCTTCTTTTAACCAAAAGTCATGTACTTTGTCACACTGGACTGAGCATGGCAGTTCTGTTGATGTTTCTGTCTGGCAGCTCCCTTGGCTGCTCATTCTCTTTGTCTGGGGGTTAGGTTGTCTGGCCTATCTCTGTCCCTCTGCTGTATGTGTAGGATGATATCTGCGTTGGTGACCATCATCTTGGTCATCTTCTGTGGAGTTCTAATGCCTTGTTAGAACAGCTGTTGGTAGTGGTGATGCTGGCTGCTGTTATCCTCTATCTCCTGAAGGAGGAAGAGGATCTAGATATGGAGGAGTCAATTTGGATACTGAGGACACGTATCCAAAAGGAAGGGATGTCTGGAGTGCTGATACACCTTGTATTGCACTTAGTTTGTTGGTATGCCACTAAGGTCATAAAGGGAAGGAGCTGCTCCTTCTTTCTGGGTTGCTAGTGCCAAGGGGGTGGTTCTATAGAGCACTGAGAGGTCCATTACTCAGTGACCTTTGTTTGTCTGAAGTGAAGAAAGGCAATGCCTTTCTGAGTGCTTAACATATGTGTCAGAGTTCAGAGAGTTCCCAATCAGGACTCGGTTTACTATATATGGTAGATTAAGTGAAACGTGTCACTAAGTCACTTAGCAGACCCTAGGGTACATTCTAGGGCACAAGTGGGAGGGGAAAGGGGCTGTGAAGCTTCAGATCACTTGGAGGATTGCTCTGAGAATGTCTAGGATTCACAAGAGACCAAGCTTAAGGCTTTGGTCCCATTCTATGAGTGTATTTATACATGACTATTTTAAGCGGAGTTTCTGGCAGTGATTGATGTGTTTCAGCAGCAGTAAGGCCACAAAAACCATTGGCAGATTAGTGTAAGTACCTTAGTAAGTAGCTGAGGCAACATAACAGCAGTCTGGAGCAGCAAGAGCATAATAGAGGGTGTGTAAAGTAGGGTGGGGGAAGTGATGACAACTCTGGCCAGACCATGAGAAATACATACATATATGGACAGAATATTAGTAAGCATAAGCATCCCAACTGTCCACCACAACATACTTTGGAATGAGGAATGCCCCAGCCACAGTCCAAAGTATGATGGACTTCATCTTCAGGGACCAGTTGGCCAAAGGAAATGTGTTTATCTACATGGTTGATATCCTCATCACCACTGATGGAACTTGGGAGGACCACTACAAAGAAGTAATCAAGGTCCTAGAAGTCTTACAAGAAAATGACCTCTATCTCAAGCCAGAGAAGTGTGACTTCCACAAAACAGAAGTGGAATATCTAGGAATGCTAGTAGGAAGTGGATGTGTCAAAATGGATCCAGTCAAAGTCAAAGGAATTACAGACTGGCCCATCCCTATGACATTTAGGGAACCCAGAGCCTTCCTAGGCTTTGGAAACTTCTACAAGGACTTCATTGACCATTATTCCCTAATTGCATGACCACTTCATGAGCTAACAAAGAAGAGCAAGAAATAGGAATGGAGCCAAAAAGCCAATAAGGCATTCCAATACCTCAAGAATAAATTCACATCCTACCCCATCCTCAGGAATGCTGATCAAACCAAACCATTCACATTAGACACAGATGCATCAGACTACACCATTGGAGCCACCCTGATGCAGGAATTTGAAGATGGACAACACCCAGTGGCATTCTTTTCAAAGTCACTCAATCAAGCAGAATGCAACTATGACATCTATGACAGGGAACTGCTGGCAATAGTCTCAGCGGACAAATTCTTCAAACACTTCCTTCTAGGAGCTAGGCATCAAATCAAAGTGCGCACAGACCATGACAACCTAAAATACTTCAGAGCAGCACAAAAAGTAACACCTAGACAAGCAAGATGGATGAACTACTTGGCAGACTACAACTTCATCATCCATCACTTTCCAGGAAAACAAAATACCATTGCAGACCTTCTATCATGAAGAAAAGTTCTTGAAGAGGGGTAAACAATGAACAAACTACCATCCTCCCTGAGAACCTATTCATTTGAACTCTTTACCTCCCAAATGACAACAAGAAGCAACAAACCCTCAAAGAAATACACAATGCACCCACAGGTGGCTACCCAGGGATCTCAAACACTTGGGACCTAGTCAAAAGACACTACCATGGCCCCAAACTTCAAAAATTTATTGAAAAATATGTCAGAGGATGTGCCAAATGCCAGGAAAACAAGATGATCCGAAGCACAAAAGCCCCCCTACACCACTTTAACACCCCAGTAGAGGAAGGACCTTTCTAATATGTGTCCATGGACTTCATAACTGAATTACCAAAGTCTAAAGGATATGACACCATTCTCACCATCATAGATCAAGGGTGTTCCAAAGCAGTCAAATTCCTACCCTGTAACAAGGAAATCACTGAAGAAGGAGTGGCACAACTGTACCTTCAGCACCTCTTTCCCTGGTTTGGAACCTCCAAATGCATCATATCTGACAGAGACCCTCATTTTACTGGAAACTTCACAAGAACACTATGCAAAGCAATAGGCACCAAACAAACCCTTGCACCATGTTTCACCCCAGAACTGATGGACAAAGCAAATGCATAAATCAATGGGTTGAAACATTCCTGAGACACTTTGTCAATGGAAGACAAGATAACTGGGCTACATACCTTCCAGTGGCAGAATTTGCTCACAATTCATGGAAACATGGAGGAACATGCTACACACCCCATCAGTTAATCATGGGATGTAACCCTCAGGCAATATGGACCAAAGGGGATGAAGAAGTGCCAGCTGTAGATGTCAGACTCAAGGAACTAACCAAAGCAAGGGAAATTGTGCATCAAGCCCTACAGAAAAAGATGGCAATAATGAAACCAGTTAGAGCATTCAAGACTGGAGATGAAGTCTGGCTAGATGCATGAAACATAAAAATGAAGGCACCATCAAAGAAGATGGAACTGAAACATCTAGGACCCTTTACCATCAAGCAAAGGATATCTCCAGTGGCCTATTGGCTCAAGTTGCCAGCACACATGCATATACATCTAGTGTTTCATGTGGATCTACTATTGCCCTATGTGGAAACCATGGAGTACAGCATACCATTTAAATGCCCAGCACCTGAAACCATCAAAGGAGAAGAAGAGTATGAAGTAGATGAAATCATTGCAGAAAGGAAACATGGATGAAAAAGACAATGGCAATACCTAGTCAAATGGAAAGGTTACCCTGCATCAGACAATTCATGGGTCAGCAGCAATGACCTGCACACACTGGAGCTACTTAGCGGGTCCACCAATCCCAATCACCCAACCAACTATAAAAACATCCTCCAAACTACTGCCAAATGACAGCAGTGAACACTCACTACTGCATTGCCCTCACAACCAAAAAACCACTCTAAACACTCCTCCACCCTACACCACACCCACCATTCCTACCTTTTGCAACATTCAGTCACCCAACCAACCAACATGTCTGCCATACCAACCTCCTACAAATGAACCACCCCCCTATCTGGATACAACCCATTTGCTCTCCTTGATATTGAAAATTATGCCAGGAGTGATGCCAGTACAGTATGCACCCCTCACCCCCTCCTTTGGAGCCAGAATCCCCTACTTCTAAGACCTCCACAGATGTAACCTGGCTTGCAGCCAGGCTGTATGCCCTTCTTGATGTTTTCAACTGAAAGGAATGAAACAACAAGGACACAGACACCACCCTGGTTACCCCCCCCAGACAGCAAACACAATGACCCAAATGGAGGAACCTCCATACTCATGCACAACACTACTACAAATAGCATTATAAATGCCCTTCGTCACCTCCAGTACAAATGCCCCTGTGTGTATGAAGAGGGAGAGGAGGAAGACAAGGGAGTATGGACCCAAAATGAGAACCAGAGGTAGAACAGAGAGCAGGACAACTGGGAGGAGGATGAAGAAGAAGACACCCACCCTGGAGAGGGGTGGATCACCACCACTAAGGAGCCCTTTACAGTCCCCCTTCCCAACAGTGGAGCCAGCCTGGCCCCCTACCACAAATACCACATTCACAACACCAAATACCCCCTCATCAGCACCTGTGAGGGCAGAGGGGAGCCAGTCCACTTCTCCCTACTTTGTCTTAGCCTAGTACCATACCTGTGCCCACACATTATGCCTCAACAAAAGTGCATCTTCTCAGAAAGAGAGCCCTTTGCCCAAGCAGTCACCTGGGCCACAGCAGACCTAGCAGATAAGTCCCCTCTTGCAGGACTCCAAGCTTACAGATGCTGGGAACAAGAGGTCATGTTTATAGAGCAGGAGTTGACATGGGTCAAGATCAAACTGGCCTATCAAAAAATCAAAGTGGTAGAGTGGATGGGAGGACTACAAGAGGCTGATGTGTACAGGAGGATAGCAACAGGCCTCCAAAGCCACCAACCCCTTGGGTCTCTTGAACAAGAGGCCATAAGGCAAGTACTTCAGGGATTTTGTGTCCCTATGCACCTACGCACCAGGAAGATGGAAGGAGATTGGGGTTTTATTGAAGAAGAAATCACCCACACCTGCAACAGACAAGACAAGAAATGCTCCAAATGCCAGAGCACCACCCACTACTGCCACCACTGTCCCTCACAAGTCAACAACAAGCAGCAAAGACTCTGAACAGGGGGTCATGTTATGGTGGACAGTTGGGACACTTATGCTTACTAATCTTTTGTCCATATATGTACATATTTCTCATGGTCCAGCCAGAGTCATCATCATCTCCCCCACCCTACTTTACACACCCTCTATTACGCTCTTGCCACCCCAGACTGCTGTTGTGTTGCCTCAGCTACTTACTAAAGTACTTACACTAATCTGCTAATGGTTTTCATGGCCTTACTGCCACTGAAACACATCAATCACTGCCAGAAACTCTGCTTAAATAGCAATGTATAAATATGCTCATAGAATGGGACCAGAGCCTTAAGCTTGGTCTCTTATGAATCCTAGACATTCTTAGAGCAATCCTTCAAGTGATCCAAAGCTTCAAAGCCCCTTTCCCATTTCCACTTGTGCCCTAGAATATACCCTAGGGTCTGCGAAGCGACTTAGTGATGTGTTTCACTTAATCTACCATATATAGTAAACCAAGTCCCAGATGAAGGTCACTGAGTAATGGACCTCTCAGTGCTCTATAAGAACTGCCCCTCTGCACTAGCAACCCAGAACCAAGAAGCAGCTCCTGTCACGCTAGGACATCACATGTCTTAGTGTGAGGGTTTAGTTTCAGTTCAGTTCTGGGTTTGGATGCCTTATCCAAGTCTGGTTTCTGATATGGGTCAGGGTTCGGAGTTCTGTCCTTAGAACTTGTACAGCTGTGGCTTCTGAATGGCATGTAGCAGCACCAGCTATTCTGTTGTCACTCTAGGAAGTAATGTCTGGAGGTGCAACTATGTCTTGTATCACACTTAGTTCATTGGTGATTCACTAAGCTCATGAATGGAAGGAGTTCTGATGTCTGGTAGGAGCAGCTCCTGGGTGCTACAGGTGGTCGTAGTATATGATGTGTATCACAGAGGTTGTAGTAGGCAACTTGTTTGTATAGATGACTAGAGTTCCATTACTAGTGGCCTTTGGGTTTGGGTTCTGGGTGGGAAAGGTAACACCTTTCTGTCTGAGTTTGGTCAGAGTTTCAAGTGAAGAGCAAATGTGGCTCTCAGTCAATTTAGCAGGCCTTAGGGTATGTTCTAAGGTGCAAGAGGATGGTTCTGATGGTTCTTAAGCTTAAGTTCACAAGGGATGAACTGTAAAGGCCTATATTATACAAGAGACTAAGTTTAAGGCTTTGGTCTCACTTTGGGGGGCTTTTATAGGCCCTGTGACTACTCTACAGTGAGTACATATGACTAAGTAGAGTGATGATGCATCTCTAAGGCATTGTACGAAGCATATATGACTACAAGATAGTAAGCATGTATGACGAAGTGAGTGATGACACATTCAGATGGCATCCTACTAAGCCTATATGACTAAGAGGCTGGATGATGTGTTTAAGTGGCATCATGAGGCTGTGAGACTATGAAACATGATGGCATATTAGTCTGAAAGTATTAGTAATGAGCCGAGGCAACACAACATAAAGTGGAGGGCAGTGAAGCATAATAGAGGTATGGTAATATATAGGGATGGATGTGGAAGAGTGTCACCAGTGTAGACCATGACCGTGATAGCTGAACCTCAGCTACAAGTGGAATGTCTGCACTGCTTGCAGGAAGTGGAAAGCATGCCATGAGTCTCCCCCTGGAGTGACAACAAAGGTCACAAAAGCCTGTATACTCCTAGTCAAGGACTAGACAGGGACAGGACAAGAGACTCGACTTAGGGAGCCCTTGCCTAAGCACCTAATGCACTTATATACATGATAGGCCTAAGGCCTAGGTCCTAGTCCGAATTAGTACAGTACAGTAATCATACAGTAAGCATATTATAGTGAGCTGAGCAATCCACTCACCAAGCAGTAATCTAAAGATAATGCACTTACTAAAGCGCTGACTGATACCTTAGCAATACTAAAGGACTTCCCAAGCCCTTACTCATTGCTTCTGACTAACCATTAGTCAAGCACCATCATAGTGCTTACTCAAGTGTCCTAGCTTCGTCATCCTGCCTTGCAGACATCCTACTAAGCATTGTCCATGCCATATCATGTGCGCCGGCCCAAACAGCATAACTGGGCCATGCTTCTGAATCCTGTCTTGAACGTTTATGAGCCTTACTTACCTCCTCATTGCCTAGTGATCTGCCCTCCAGAGTCTCGCCAGACTCTATCCTTGGGCTCCAACACCTTGATCTGCCTTCAAGGGACTCACCAGCCCCAATTCTTGGGCTCTTCCAACTCTCACCAGATGTCCCCGCAGTTCTCTAGCCTGCCAGCTAGCTGCACCATGACATCACCCTCTCACTAGGTTGAGAGGCCACCCCATGGCTGAGGGCTGCCTCCAGGTCTTGAGTGCATTGATGAACAGTCTCCATTGCTTCACAGATCAACCATTTGCTGGGATGGGGGTGATAAGTGGCCTCGACAGGCCTGCACTGTGAGGGGTAGAAGTGGGGGATGTTGTGGCAGCTGACAATGCAGGCCACCCCATGCATGCAGACCTTCCATGGATCGAAGTCAGTGTCATTGTTCTCCAGGGCCTTGAAGCTCTGGATGGCCTTTTGGGGGATCCAGTAGTGGCCATGCCTGTGGTAGGCACAGTAGGGGGTGCGGTTCTGAGGGGAGGACATGGGGACTTAGCTTTTGGCTCCCCCTTCTCGACTCCTTCCCTGCCCCACTTTATTACTCTGGCTTCTCTTTGTGCTTCTGGACACATGTCTGCCTTGTGTGGGGTTGCAATAAGGTCCATGTTTATGGATTTGATAAGGGCATGCCCAGACACAGAATACTCCATAGGGGCAGGTAGTGAAGGGGAACCAGATGTTCCCTGCATGGTTGCGAGGCCAGTCCATCCAGAATTTGTCAGTGAGCTGAGGTGTGCACATAGGGACTTAGCTATGGTAAAGCAGGTATGCATGTAAGGTTGAGATCGTTTCTCTAGAGGATGTTTCTGGTGATAAGCTTTGACCAGCACATCTGCGAAATACTTGAGCAGCCAGCTCCCATGTGTCATCTGCTGCTGAGTAACCCTGCCAGCATATGAGATATTGCAACTTCCTGTGCTGCCCGTGGAAGCAATGACTGATGATTTGTTCTACTTTGTATTCTTCTTGGTCATCTATAATTTAAGGCAGTGGGCATTGGTAATTCGTTCCGTGTTCTGTGGTTTCTTTGTAAGGGGTGAGTAACAACACATGGAACACTGGGTGGATGGTCCAGGCAGCAGGTAGTTCTAGCTTGTATGTGACCGGAGAAACCTGTCTGAGGATTCTGAAGGGGCCATGTCATTTAGGGGCCAGTTTTGTGGATTGGTAGGGAAGAGTGAGATGCTTAGCTTTGAGCCATACTTGCTCCCCTCATTGTATTGCATTGGTGGTGTAGTTTGTGCAACTTGATTGAGTGCTTGCACTGCTGTGCGATGGTGTTCTTTGATGTGATCTTGTCTGTCTTCCACAGCTGCATTGTTCATCTCTGGGACTATGGCTTCTGCTGCAGCTGGTGCATATCCTAATATAACTTCATGGGGACTGAGCTTTGTAGTGGCATTTGGCCATTTGTTATGTACGAAGGATGCAATAGGGAGCCATTTGTCCCAGTCATCTTGCCGTGCTGTCATGTACAGTCGTAGGTATTGTTCCACCCATTGATTCTTTCATTTGGACAGGCTGTCCATCTGTGGGTGGAATGCCATGCTAATGTTTCATTCAATGCCAAGTTTTGTCATGATAGCAGTAGCAAAATGCAATGTGAAGCGAGGATCTCTATCTGAAATCATTTTTGAAGGTACACTGAACCATGGGAATACATGTTGAAGGTATAACTTAGCTATTCCTTCTCCTGTGATTGTTGTATTGCAGGGGATGAAGAGGGCTGCTCGAGAACACCCTTGGTCAATGATGGTGAGGATTGCATCTTTTCCATTAGATGTAGGGAGTTGTGTGATGAGGTCCATTGCAATCATGTTGAACGGTCATTCACTTGGGTCTCCAGGGATGTGATAGAGGGGCATCTTCGATTTGGATGTGCATATCTTGTTTTGTTGGCATACTGTGCACCCTCTGACGTATTCTTTGATCCATGCATTCATTCCTGGCCACCAGTATTGCTGGGATGTTAATGTGATCGTATTGTCCCTTCCTGGATGCCCTGCAGTTGGTGAGTCATGATGCTGTGCCAAGATATTGCATCTTAGCTGTTGGTCTGGGGGTACTGCCCATTTGTTGTCCTTCACATATCCTTTGGGGAGTTTGTGGACTCCTCTCATGTTGCACCACTCTTCCATTGTCATGTGGGCCACTTCTTGTGCTTCAATTACTTGTCTTTGAATTGCGTGTAGCATGGCTATCGTTGTCTTGATAAACAGTTCTGGGGTGATGAGTGTTACTTGTTCATTGTCTCATTCTCCCTTGTCTACACCTGGGGGTTGTGATAGCATGTCGGGTGCTGTGTGGATCTTTCTGGGGACATGTTTGAAGATGAGATTAAAGTCTTGAAGGTCCAAGAACCATCGTGTGACTTGTCTGTTGACCTTCCTGGGTGATTCCCAGTGTAGCAGGTTAGCATGGTCACTGAGGATAGTAACAGGAATTTCTGTAGCTGCTAGATGAGGTCTGTACTTCATGAGTGGCATATATACCCCTAGGAACTCTCATTCGTAGATGTCCTAGTTGCGTTGGGTTGGTGTGAATGTGGCTGAATAGTATGCTACTGGACAGAGCATGGGTTTTTGGGTACGGGGGTTGATTTCTCCCTCCTGTGAGAGTATGGCACCCACACTGTATGCTGAGGCATCAGTGGCTAGGAAGAATGTGCAGGTGTGGTCTGGTTGGTGTAGGATAGGGTGGCTGCACATAAGGGTCTTTAAGCGTTCAAATGCTGTTTTACACTCAGGTGTCCATTGGAACATTGCATTCTTCTTTGTTAGTTGTATAAGTGGTCGTGCAATGTTTGAGTAGTTGGGGATGATAATAGCGATAGAACCCCATGAATCCTAAGAATGCACGTACATCAGTGACATTCTGTGGGGGCACCCAGTCTGCTATGCCCTTAAGTTTAGCTGGGTCCATCTGCACTGTGCTGTCTTCAAGTACTACTCCTAGGAATTCAATTCTTCATTGTTCAAAAGCACACTTTTCTGATTTGAGTATAAGTTGTGTAATTGCAGTTTTTCCAGTACATGGTGGATGCATTCTTCATGGAACTTGTCGTCATTTTTGGTAGCAATCAGTATGTTGTCCATGTACACGATCAGCCATCCTTCTGCCATTTCCTGGGCAAATATGGCATTCATCATGGTTTGGAATGTGGCTGGTGAGTTGGTTAGTCCGAAGAACATGACATTGGGTTTGAACAGCCCTTGATTAGTGATGAATGCAGCTTTCCATTCATCTCCTTTCTTTATGCATATATTATTGTAGCCCCATTGTACGTCGAACTTAGTGAAGAGCTTCGCACCTTGTACTCTTGCAATGAGCTCCGGTATGAGCAGTAGGGGGTAGTGGTTCTTGATGGTCCACTCATTCAGGCGTCGGTAATCCTGGACTGGTCATAGTTTTCCATCCTTCTTTTTGATGAAGACAAAGGGTGCAGCATAGGGGCTTTTCGATGGTTTGATATACCCTTTCACTTGTTGTTCTTTGACAAATTCCAGCAGCACCTTCTGCTTGTCTTGGGTTAGCTGGTACACCTTCCCGGGGATAGTTGCTGGGGCGTTGGGCTTGAGTTCAATAGTGTGGTCCCATATCCTGGATTCTGGAAAGCGTTGCACAGCTTCTTCACTGAAGACATGGTGATGTCAATGATGCTTAGCTGGTATCTCTCTGCTTCCTTTCTGTGATCCCACTGCTTCTGCCAGTTTAGAAGCCATCGTCTGCTTCTTATTCACATTTGATGTTCCTTCAGATACTTGGACCTTCACTATATAAAGTGATCTGTTTGAGGGTGCATATGGGTGCATGACCATCCATCTTCCCACTGGCATGACATCACACATTCCTATATGGGTCTTTGGTCTTTCAGGTAGTCAAATAATAAGGGGTAGTTGTTTAGCATTGATCCACCCTTAAGCCCAGTCAATATTGGGTTGTGTGGTGGCAAACCAAGGGTATCTTAGAATGATTTTTTGTTCACCTATATCAGTGAGGCAGAAATGTAGCTTGGTCCTCTGTTGCCCAGTCTGCATCTCTAGGTTGGTGTAGTGACTGATGTGTCTGTTCTTGTTAGGTGTCCCATCCACATTGAACACAGGTCTCTTGTGAGCAAGTCATTTGAGGGATAGCTTCAGTTGTTGGGCATATGCTTCATTAATAAAGTTCTCTGTGGCACCTGAGTCCAAGAGAGTAATGGTGTCATCTCTTCAGTGCATCAAGTGGATGAAGGTACATAGCTGCATAGACTTCCTGATGGAAGGATAAATGCCCTTGCTGTTGCTCCTCTTTCTCCAGACCGATTGGATCATAGCATCATATGGTGTGTGGTAGGTCATGCACAAGCAGTTCAATGCTTCGTTGTGGTCTTCGATTGCTAGGCTTTCTAGTTGACTACACAGATTGTCGATGGAAGGAGTAGCGATTTCGCTCAATGATGGGCTTTCCTCTCTCCCCTGTGTGTTTGACTCCATAGTCTCACTGTCAGATGATGATGAGGAGTACACACCCAGGTGTGTTTTGAACAGCCAACCCCCTTCTTCTAATGGCTCTTCCAACCTGGCTTTCCATCTTTCCAACGCCTGTCTCACTTTCTTTTGTTGTTTACACTTCTTCATTGTGTCATCTTTCGACTGGTGATTGCTAGATCATTGAGGTGATAAAATCCCTTGTGATTGACCTTGTGCGTCGGTCCACCTATTCTTCTTTGATTGTTGGAGTCGGGGAAGGATCTTCTGTGTGCCTACGATGTGGACTGCTTTGTCCTTGGCTTGTTTGTATGTCTGAAACTTCTGTGGCATCTTCCTTTTGACTGCATCTGTGAGTCCTTCAATGAAGTGTCATATATGCTCAGTTCCTTTCAATGGTTGCTCCTGGTCATCATAGGTTTGTTCGAAGTCAGAGATGTACTCAGCATTATATGGCCACTTCATCTTGACTCTGGCAATAGTCTGCCATCACCCTTTTGGCACAAATTGTTCCCAAAATGCCTCTGCAAAGGCTTCTCCCATTTGTGGATCATTGGGGTCCTGTTGGGGTCCTGAAGTTTCAACCAGTCTAGCATCTGATTGACCCATTGATCGACATCTTCTCCTTTCATGTGCATGAGAGTAAGTGCTACTCTGGCAGTAGTTGTTGCTAAGTTTGGTTCATTGTTGTGAGCTAAGAAGTAAGCAGCACATTGTTGGATAAAGCCCTCAGCTTTGGATGGGTCTCCTTCAAAGGTCTCTGGCAGCTTCACTCTTGCTGCTTCTGTTGGTTCTTTCTTTCATCTTTGTCCTTCAGCCTCTTCTCTGAGGACTTCCTGACACATATACTGTAGTACTGCCAGTGGGAGCATCATGTTTTCTTCTTCTGGGGAGTTGTGGATGGATAAGAAGTCGAGTCTAATGTCACTGGCGTAGACCATGACTGTGATAGCTGAACCTTAGCTACAAGTGGAATGTCCACACTGCTTGCAGGAAGTGGAAAGCATGCCATGAGTCTCCCCCTGGAGTGACAACAAAGGTCACAAAAGCCTGTATACTCCTAGTCAAGGACTAGACAGGGACAGGACAAGAGACTCGACTTAGGGAGCCCTTGCCTGAGCACCTAATGCACTTATATACATGATAGGCCTAAGGCTTAGGTCCTAGTCCGAATTAGTACAGTACAGTAATCGTACAGTAAGCATATTATAGTGAGCTGAGCAATCCACTCACCAAGCAGTAATCTAAAGATAATGCACTTACTAAAGCGCTGACTGATACCTTAGCAATACTAAAGGACTTCCCAAGCCCTTACTCATTGCTTCTGACTAACCATTAGTCAAGCACCATCATAGTGCTTACTCAAGTGTCCTAGCTTCACCATCCTGCCTCACAGACATCTTACTAAGCATTGTCCATGCCATATCATGTGCACTGGCCCAAACAGCATAACTGGGCCACACTTCTGAATCCTGTCTTAAACATTCATAAGCCTTACTTACCTCCTCATTGCCTAATGATCTGACCTCCAGAGTCTCACCAGACTCTATCCTTGGGCTCCAACACCTTGATCTGCCCTCAAGGGACTCACCAGCCCCAATTCTTGGGCTCTTCCAACTCTCACCAGATGTCCCCATGGTTCTCTAGCCTACCAGCTAGCTGCACCATGACAAAGAGGCTCCCTGCCAGTCCATGAGAAAGTGATTACTATATATGGTTAAATGTTATGGTGGACAGTTGGGATGGTTATGCTTACTAATCTTTTGTCCATATACATACAAATTTCTCATGGTCTGGCCAGAGTCATCATCACTTCCCCCACCCTACTTTACATACCTTCTATTATGCTCTTGCTGCCCCAGACTGCTGTTGTGTTGCCTTGGCTACTTACTAAAGTACTTACACTAATCTGCTGATGGTTTTTGTGGCCTTACTGCTGCTAAAACATGTCAATCGCTGCCAGAAACTCTGCTTAAATGGCAATGTATAAATATGCTCATAGAACAGGACCAAAGCCTTAAGCTTGGTCTCTTGTAAATCCTAGACATTCTCAGAGCAATCCTCTGAGTGATCCAAAGCTTTAAAGCCCTCTTCCCCTTTCCACTTATGCCCTAGAACATACCCTAGGGTCTGCTAAGCAACTTAGTGACGCATTTCACTTCAGACAGATGAAGGTCACTGAGTAACAGACCTCTCAGTGCTCTATAGAACCACCCCCTCTGCACTAGCAATCCAGCAAGAAGGAGCAGGTCCTTCCATTCATGAGCTTAGTGGCCTACCAATGAACTAAGTGTAATATAAGGTGTATCAGCACTCCAGACATCCCTTCCTTTGGATATGCATCTTAAGTATCCAAATTGACTTGTTCACACCTAGATCCCCTTCCTTCTCTGAGGAACCAGAGGACATATACAGCCAACACTGCCACTACCAACAGCCATTCTAACAAGGCATTAGAACTCCACAGAAGATGACCAAGATGATGGTCACTGACACAGATATCATCCTACACTTACAGCAGAGGGATAGAGATAGACCAGATGAACTAACCACCAGACAGAGAGAACAAGCAGCCAAGGAAGCTGCCAGACAGAAACATCAACAGAACTGCCACACCCAGTCCAGCATGACATTAAAAATGATGTAAGCAAAAATACTCCAGCAGTCCATAACATTAGGTATCCTTTGTAATAAGATCTTCTAATACTGCTAAAGCACTACCTGCAGCTCCAGGGGAGTCATGTTAGAGATGAGCCAGCAGCCACTTCCCTAAAGGATGCAGATGTGAAATGTCTGCCACTCTAGTAGGTCCATGGAGTCTCTAATTAATGCTTAGATGATTGGGCACATGACTAGGTAACTAGGGCATGGATATCCTGACTGTGGGGTGTTGCACCCCAGAGGCTACAATGGGTACTTATGCCAGTCAGACCTGTATGCCTAGACTACTGTGTCTACAGTCTGTTATAGCATAGTGCAGTTGTAGCTAGGCCTAAGCACTATGGCTGTGACTAATGCCTTATGATAGACACAAACCCACTCCCACTGAATGGTAGACAGGCAACCATTCACTAGGCCTATAGCCAGTCTGGTCTTCCTAGACCAGCCTAAGCACATAAGGCACTCTATACTAAGTATAGTAATAGTGTGCAGGGACAGAGGGGGCTTAGTGCACTTCACCTATGCCTAGGTCTGTCATGCACCTTATGCAAGGTCCTTAAAACCCCAGCACAGACCTAGCCAGGTCAT